>PVIA01012358.1:0-38261 GCA_004024845.1 Tonatia bakeri
TTTCCATTTCTAGCCCCACATTTATACATGAGTTTAGTGGGGTCAGAGAGACCCCTAAGATGGGACATCTGAGGAACATTCTTCTAAGGGGAGAGACCAGGCAGGGCTAGGGGTTCAGGGAGGACTCAGGTTACTATCTGAGGCTCACACACCATCTGGGTGTGGTGGAGGATTTCTGAATAAAACCCCAAACAGTGATTTCCTGGCTCTGGGTTGGGTTATTTTGAGTTTGGGATCTCTGTAGAAGAGATCCCAGTTCTCTAACACTTAGCCATGAGTCATATTCCTGTGTCAAGCCTTGCTAGATCGGCTTTGCCTTGTACTGGGCTGATCAGGAGAGCAGTGCTGAGCTTCTGAGAGCCTCTGAGCAGAAGCTGGAGCTTGAGCTCTGTTCTGGGTTACAGGGTCCTATCTGAGGGAGCATATGTGCGACTGTTGGCCTCAGGTTCTATGGCTTCCTTGAGCAAAGGACTTCTGTCTGAGAATACCAAGTGTGAATCCCATAGACACAATCCTCCTTTCAGTTTTTCAAAGACAAAGACTCTTCAAACATGTTAAATCTTTAAAAATTGATATAAAGAAGGAATATAAAGCTCCATTAATTAGTCATTTAATACTTGGATAATTAATGTCTGAGTTTCCTAGGGAGAAAAATCACAGAAATGAGTCCCAACCCCTCTTCTTTTGTTCTCAGAGCAGAGCCAAGTGGAGAAGGAGAGGTGGGATTCGGAAAGGTAAGGTACTGCTTATTCCACCTGAGCTCCCCAAGGGTGACCCTTTCTTTCCTTTCCATGAGGTACCAGGCCCATGATCTCTGTCAGTTACTAGACACAGTTCCTCTCAGGAAACAGAGCCCTCAGAGGAGAGGCTCATTCATGGGAAGACAGTCAGAACCTGAGACTCTTCTCAGATTCCCTGGTTTGCCACCTCTGGGTATGAAGCAGTGATGGACCTGGGCAATGGGTGTTGCCCAACAGATGTCCAGAGTCAGAACCTGTGTCTCTTGACTTTGAGAAAGTTCTTTGACTTCAGGATGATCAGATTCCTCTTTGGTGTAACTACTGACCTCTCTGCTTCACAGAGTAGTTTTCAGCATCAAATGAGACAATGTTAGTGAAGAGTTTATTAATGAAGCAACACACACAAGGGAAGCGTTTTAACATTATCATTGACCATTTGACTTTGTCTACTGACTCATGGGGCTTTCAGAGTCTAATATGCCAATGGTCTCCCATAAAGGGACTCCTCTATAATACCTGTGCTTCTACTTTCATCTCATATAACCTACTTTCCTGGTTTCCCAGGTCAGAGATACTATAAGAGGAAACAAGAGGAGAAAAAGGTGCTGATTTCTATCCTTAAAAGGTAACTTGTCTTTTCCCCTTTTTTCTGATACTCTTTAGCACGTTCTATGCAATTTCAGGGATTCAGTGTAGCCTTCCATAGCCATGGGAGTGGGTTGCCATAGGAATGGGGATGTGAATGAAGGCCTTGGGGTGAGTGGTATTGAGTGCATTGTGAAGTCATGGATGTGGGGTGATGTGAAGGGGCAGCAGGCTTCAGGTGGCCCCACCCCTGTAGGCAAGTAGGCCCTCCTTTCCTTGTTCTGGTCCTGGCTGCAGTTTTGTACCTCCTGTCTCCTGCAGCTCCCTTGGCCAGCATCATGATTCCACCCGCTTCCGTCAGCTGTTATGTCCAGACCCTTCTTGCGAGGTGTGCAATAATGCAACCACTGAGATGGATCAGCTGCTGTTCTCATTGGCCCTGGAAGATCCTGCTCTCTCTGTGCCCCGACTGGCTTCCATAGCTCCTGTGACTGAGCCTTCATTCACTGAGTCCCCTGCCTTCTCAGCAGTCTCTCCAGGAGACCTAATACCACCTCCTCTGCCTGAGCCTTTCCCACCTTGCCCCTCCATTCTCTCCCCTAACCCAATGCCTCCATTAGGTGATTTTCCATCACCATCACCACTGGTTCACTTTCTGCCACCAGGGCCTTTTCCTTCCTTGGTGTCTGAAATCCCAGTGAACCAGTCCACATCTCAAACCCTTGACTTTCCTTCTCTCCCACCACATGATAGTCAGACTGTGGAAACCCCTCTGACCCTGAATACCATCTTTCTTGACTCCTCCATTACCCAAGACATCAGCCCCATACCAGACTTGGCCCAGACAGTGAACCCCACAGGATCAGTTAGTTGTAACCAGGTACGACCAGCCTTGTCTGTTTCACCACCACCAGACTGCACTCCAACTGTGATTCGACCTAAGTCAGTTTACATTTCCTCAAAGACTGTTCTGGAGAACTCATCTCCAGATGGCACTGGTGCATTGTCCACTCATGTCCTGCAAGGCACTGACCATCCAAGACTGTCAACTTCAAACTTTTCCTGTCAGAAAGCTCATGCAAAAGACTCATTGCCTTCTACCTTTTCCTCAGATAAGGATGTGGAGTATGACTCTGAGGAAGATCTATCCAGTTCCATGTTAGGGCAGACTGTAAGTCAGAGAAAACTAGAAAATGCCCTGAAAGTACATTTGAGCAAGAAATTTGAGGAAATCAGTGAGAATCGTGTTCCTGCAACTGTGCATAGTTCATGGCACACTATCAAGCAGTGTCTGTAAAATCCCAAACCAAAATAAAACAAATTTGCCACCAACATTGGGTGGGCACTACTGCCTGACTACATCCCAGGAGCTTTCCTACCCTGAGTCCAGTGCACAGCAGATGCTGGAAGCCCATATTACCAAGTTCCTATGAAGTTGTTGTGGGGCCTTTCTTCCAAGGTCTTTGCATCCATAGAGATCTTTAAATTGAAAGATACTTCCTCGCATTTTATGTTTGGTTCCAACTCATGCTTCTCAAACAACGTGATTGCTGAGGTGCACCCAAAACTGGGGGCTTCATGCCCACGAGAGGAAGCCCTAAATCTCTTCAAAAAGTCTAAGTGGGAACAGCAATTTCAGCAGACATCCTGAATTATTCTCTGCCTGCCACCTCATTTCGGGGCAAGGAAGGACAGGGGACCCTGAGACAACCACCCTCTGATATCCACCACTGGCTTACAGTGGAGATTCAGTGAATTGGGGATAACACACAGACTCTTCTGCTTGTGACAAACAGCATCATTTGCAACGCAAGTCAGAGACATTCTCCAGTAGCCAACATTTGCCCCCAAAGCTGCCCACAAGGCAAGCTGCAGGCAGATATGAGCCAAAGGATAAGAGCATGGATTCTAGTGACAGAGCAGGAATACAACAGTCCAAAACCTGCTTCCATGGCAAACATGACCAGGGTTGAGGGGCTTTATGCTCTAATCCAAAACTAGTGACTTCTTTACAACCAGCAAGCTGGGAACCTCTCAAAGAATAAATGTGAATGAGGGTAAAGGAGTAACTACTGTGACCACTGAACAACCCCCACCCCTCCCAGCAAAAATAACAGTTCTCCAAGATCCTAAATCATCAGAACTTAAGAAGCAATTATGGCTGACTTAAAGTCTAAATAGGAGAGCAAGGACCATAGCTAGGCCCAAGGCCAATGCACTGACATGGCCCCATGATTCAGACGGCTTGATTTCCAAAGCCTCCCTGACTCATGCTCAGGGTGTCTCCAGTGTGGACATGGGAGCTTCCCAGATGCTGCATGTTCATCTGGAGAACAGAGGAGTCAGTATGGAGCAGTGGCAGGAGC
Organism: Tonatia bakeri; assembly: GCA_004024845.1. NCBI lineage: Eukaryota > Metazoa > Chordata > Mammalia > Chiroptera > Phyllostomidae > Tonatia > Tonatia bakeri. The sequence continues at coordinate 3,692 of PVIA01012358.1, forward strand.
CTTGGCTTCCTAAGCCTGTCTTAAGTTTGTGGGCAAGGAAGGACAGGGGACCCTGAGACAGTCTCCCTCTTATAGGTACCATGGGCTTGTGGAGGAGGTTCAGAGATTAGGGATGCCAGAAAGACACTCCTGCCTGTCACAAACAGCATCATTGGCAGAGTAAGTCAGAGACATTCTCCAATAGCCAACATTCAACCCCCAAAGCTGCCCACAAGGCAAGCCTGGCCAAATATGTGACAGATCTAGAGTAGAAAGGGCAAAGAGGTGGAGAAGAAATCAGAACCTGTTTCTAAACCCAAAGTGTCCAGGGAGACATTCATGGCTGAGGAGATCAATGCTGTTTAATCCAAATCTAATGACGTTCTGACAACTATCAGGTTGAGAATCTCCCAAAGAATTAATGTGAATGAGAGTAAAGGATCAACTGCTGTGACCATTGAAACCCCCCCAGCAAAGATTATCAGTTCTCCAAAATCCTAAACCATCAGCTGTTAAAGAAGAGCTTAACTGCTGAGTTGAAGTCTAAGTAGAAGAACAGGAAGCATAGCCAGTCCCAAGGCCAACCCACTGATGTGTCACATGACTCAGCCTGACTTCTAAAGCCTCCCTGACACATGCCCAAGGTGTCTCTAGTGTGGACACAGGAGCTTCCCAGGTGCTGCATGTCCATCTGGAGGACGGAGTCAGGATGGAGCAGTGGCAGGAGCCTTGGGTCCCTGAGCATGGATTACACTTGTGCCAGGGTAACAAGTTCCCAACAGCTGCAAAGAAGGTGAGCCCCACAGGCTCTAAATCAGAAGAGCTTGGTGGAGGGGACGCAGGACTGGGAACACGCCAACCTAGAAGGAAGAGACTTTCTACTCGGGATGAGGCGTTAGAGGAGACACGTGGGAGCAAGTGTCCTCAGGCCTTATCTCTGAAGGGACAGTCCCATTTTGAAAGCCTTTTCAGAAATGAAGTGAACCACTTCTTTAAAATGGCTATATCCTGGATGAAATGCAGAAAGCAAGAAGACTCCCAGGTAAAGAACAGCCCCATTTCATCTGTACAGAACAGAGCCTCAGTTAAAAGTAGAGCTGCCTTTACTGGTACACCAAAAACTCAGAAAGTCATGATAGACATTAGGAAGTTTCTAGGGGAGAAACTGGGCCATCAGCAGGCAATAAATACCATCTGTCCTCAAGAGCTGCTTCCCTCTGCAGTGAAGTTTGGGAAAGGTCAGCAGAAGGCAGCAGTGCGGGCCTGGACGGAGTCTGTCCAGGGGCATCCTTTCAACACCAGGGCTCCCTCCTGTGAAGTGACAAATATGAAGACCTGCCATGAATAACCTGTCTTTAGAGACAGGGACAGACAACCCCAGAAATTTGTGGCATTAAAGGATCATTATGTCAGAAGCACCCCCAATCTGGGTGCGTCACCTGTGGGCCTCAAGCTGCCAGGAGCCTCCTGCCGTGCTCACCACTGCTGAAGGTCCTCTGTTTAGAGACCCATCTCTGCCATTTAGACAAAATAATTCTTCAGAATTTCCAGCGGAAAAAGTTTTCCACCCCCAAATAATTCCTTCCTTGTGGAGATACTGATTTGCCTTAATAAATGTTTCACCAGTAACAGTGATGTCTTTTCTGTGTGCCATGTTGGGTGTATGGGATTTGGGTTTCTCAGGACTTGTGCTTAGCAGGGAAAGGAGGTAGGCAGTTCAGCTTTTGCCGATTGCTTCCTTTGGCTTTCAAGGGACCGATCACCCTGGAGCTTTTACTGACAAATATCATGCCCCCATGTCCCCCCTTTCCTTAAAAGCCCTTTTCCTCCATGGTAAAGTTTGAGGAGATGGACTCCGTCACCTACCTTGTAGCTTGGCCCTAATAAATATGTGTAGCAGCTCACACCTCCCCTGTCAGAGAATAGTTACTATCCTTTTGAATAGTAGCGGAGACAGGCCTTCTATATCTGAAGAATACCAAGGAAGGCATATTTTTTAGGAAATATAAGTGAAGAAGAAACAGTACCTTAATCGTTTAGAAGTCTGATCATAGGCTCTCACAGGTGGGTGAATCCTCGGTGGGAGGGTTTGAAGGGATATTGCTGCACGGAATCCTGAGCTAGTTGGGGTAGGTTCTAGGAACAGCATACCTGCTGCTCAAAAAATATGTCATGGGTCATGATAATAGGTTGGGAATGCATACTTTAACCTTGACACTGATGTATCCCTACTGGAAATTCACCTTGGAGAAGTGGTTCTATTCCCTGAGTATTTTTTCACGTTGATTGATGACTTTTTTTTTTCCCTCAGCAAAACAACTCAGCTATCAGTGGGAGGAATGTTAACCAGGCAGCCACCTACCTCCCATGGTAAAATAAAGTTGAAAGGAAGGAAATGATGCCTTAGACTAAGCAAGAAAGTAAAAACAAATGAAGAGGGGAAAGTGACCTTACTAGTTGAACAATGGTTTATGCCTCATCATCCCCACACTGTGACCTTTCCTGCCCCTAGATTCCTCAATCTGATCTAAGCTCCACCTGCCTGAGGCTGGTCAGAGCTCTGCAAAGCGTACCGATGTCTAACATCAAAAAGTCATGGGGCTGTTTCTTGAGGACTGAAGCAATATTTGCAGGGATGGCATCAGGCATGGCATCCCTGTCTTTGGGGAAGGTGATCTTGGTGCCTTCCTTCCATCCATGCTGAAGGAAATATACAAGGTTTTTCCTTTAGTGTGTACAGGTGATTTATCAGGATGAATATGTCATCTTTGGTATTTAGAGCTTTTGGGAAGCTATAGATTGTCTCTCCCAGGACACCTACAGCTCATGAACCAGAGGTGAGTTCTAGACTGTGCACCAGGATTAAAGATGTTTGGGGTCTCACCATGGACTTCCAGGGAATGCTTTTTTTGGCCAAACCTGTACTCATACCCACTCTCGCCATAAAGATTTGGAGAGAAGGCAGCTCCACTTGTACAGATTGGGAGGCAAAAATGGGCCAACTGTCCTAGAGAGCACTTGAGGTAGTTTTCCAGTAAGCTTTATGAATCTTGAGTGTCAAGAAAAAAACAACAAAAAGCTCCAAAACAAAACAAAACAACCCCCAGATGTTCACCGCAACCCTCACTCACTGCCGCACATGTATCTTTTGTCCAGAGTTATGCCATTGACCCTGTGAGGTCGGAAGCTTGGGGTAACAAGAAAAAACGCAGATTTCGTGAGAGTTCTGGGAAGGATGGAAAGGTGGAATGGAGCCGAAGGTAGAGGCGAGCACACAGTGGAAGGCTGTCACAACGTGGATCGGACAGCCAATAACTCAGCCTCCCAGTTCCTGTACCATCTCGTCTCAGGGTCCTTTACTTCCACTCCAATGCAGCTACCAGTGCAGTTACTGCCCCACTGTAGAGCTTATTGCCAGGAACACCTCTGCCATTTGGAGTAATGGTCTGGCCTTCCACCCTTTGGCCTCATCCCCTATCTTTCCAGCATATATGCTTCTTGTTAATTTTTCTACTTCAGGTCATTCATTCCCACCCCCCTCCCCGCCCCTTACTCTCTGTCAATTCATTAAGCTCTTGTTTCCCTTTCTTATCATGTACACTTGATGGTCTATCAGGTGTCTAACTTATTTCTAAAAGTTCCATTACTAATGGGTCCCTTCTAGTGCCTCTTTGGTACTTCCTATCTGGCAAAATTTCAACTCTATTTTTCCAGAAGTTTCTTTCTGTAAGTAACTGATCTGGATTTTATTTTATTGGATGAAATCTCCCAATTGATTCTACTGGAGCCCCAGGACTACCTGGAAATCATTAATTCATTCCACAAAACATCCTGCTCTTAACATGTGAACAAACAAATGGAGCTTAGGTCCCTGTTTCCTTCATCCATTCTCTCCCCAAAGCTACCTCTTCAAAGCTATGCTGTGCAGTGCTCTGTTTCCAATCTTACTTCCCTCAGACTGAGTCCATCTTCACTTGTTCAAATGATGTGCTGGACCACTGTTCACAGAGGAGCTAGAAGCCATGAGATGGGAACTTAACAACAAAACATAAAAAAATACTTTCACATCTTCCTTTCCATTTTCTGTTCTGCTACATGGAGAGAGGTTTCCTCTCCAACCACAAAAACAACAAAACAAAAACCACTTCTTGAAATCTCCATGTTCAGAGATAGCTGAATTCTAGTCTTAATGGACTGATACACCCTGGCCAGGTATCCTTTTGCCCTTTCCATCTCCTTATGAGTTACGTAACATCTTTTATTTTTTAAAGCTTTTTTACAAAGAAATGTTTAAACATGCACAAGAGCAGATAGAACAATATATTTTCCATGCATCTCTTCCAACTTTCACAGTTGTAATTTGGCATATGTAATACAACTATTTTTACAATACAATAAAGTGAAAAGGTTAATTACAAATGTCCATATATGAAAAATATCCAGATAAAGAAATCTACATGGACATAGTAGATTAGTGGTTTCTTAGGGCTGGGGGAAAGGGTGGAGAGGGATAATAACTAAAGATTATAAGGTTTCTTTTTGAAGTCATGAAAATATTTTAAAATTTACTGCAGTGCCCCTATCTGAATATATTAAAAATGGATGAAATGTATGGTATGTGAACTATAATTTCAACAGAGCTGTTAAGTAAAAGGTTTAAAATGGGTATATCTTGAGAATGACAAGAAGGGGAGAGAATAATACAAAAGATGTCAACTCAATTCTGGAAGATGGAAGTCCAGGTGAGGAGAGAGTTAAGTGAGTAGCAGAGCAAAGGAAGTGCTGGCAAACTCATTCCACGAACACCCAGAAGACAAATGACCTGGTGGCATCAGATAAGAAAGAAATAGGGCCCTGGCCAGTGTAGCTGAATTGGTTGGAGTGTTGTCCTGTGGCTGAAAGGTCTCTAGTCCCATTGCCGGTCACAGAAGGCAGATGATGGGTGTGCAGGAGGCAGCCGATGGGTGTACAGGGCTTTCTCACACCCATGTTTCTCTCTCTCCATTTTCCTCTCTGTCTTGAATGAGAATAAAATAAACCTTTAAAAAAAGGAAAAGGAAGAAATTAGGGGTTCCATGCAGTAAACATCTTGAAAATTTTTTATGGTTTATGTTGTATATTATTTTTTAAATCATTTTTGTGGGAGGGCATGGGGTGCTCTTCAGTATTTTGCATGAATGTTAGCATGCTTCAAATGTGCAGAGGATTCTAGGTTTCTTGCCTGGGACAGAACCTGAGACAACTGTTGTGAAGTTGGAATGCACGCTTCTGGGTATGGTTGTGGTGGTTGGCCTTGGGAATCAAAGGTAGAAATCTCAAACTTCAGGTAAAATTCAAGACAACAGTCCATGATCCACTTAAAAAAATGTATTTATTTGTAGATAAACTTGTGGAAAAGTTGCATGGATGGTATAACCATAAACCCTTTGTCTAGATTTACCTACAAACATTTTGACCCACTTACTATCCTCTCTGTTTCTGCCTCCTCCCTCCCTCACATTTCTCTGTGTATGAACACACTCACATATACATTAATGAAAACTATGCATACATACCTGAGTGTTTGAGAATATGTCTCATGCATCATGTACTTTCTCCTTGAATATTTCATCATGTATTTTTTAAGAAAAAGCAGAGTTTCTTACATATAGTAGTTACTCCCTTTGGTAAATCTAACATTTGGCATAAAACTTTTAACTAATTTCCCATTCTTATTCTATTTTTGTCAATTTATTGAGTAAAGTCCTTTGTGTACATTTGTTTAAAAAAAACATTCAAGATTCAGTCTAGAATCACATAATGCTTTTAGTTGTCATGTGTCTTTATTCTCTAATCTGGAGAAGTTTCTCAGCCTTTTTAGAACAAGGCCTTTTTGAAGAATATATTCTATGTGCTATTTTATAATGCCTTCTCACCTGGAAATTTCTTGGTGGGGCTTAATTAGGGGTGTCCAATCTGTGGCCCACAGACCGCATGTAGCCCAGGATGGCTGTGCGTGCAGCCCAACAGAAAATCATAAATATACTTAAAACATGATAATTTTTTATGGTTATGTGTCACAGTGTATTTGATGTGTGGCCCAAGACAACTCTTCTTCTTCCATTGTAGCCCAGAGACACCCAAAGGTTGGACACCTCTAAATGTCTTTGTAGTTGTGAGTCCTAAGAACCATAGATATAGGACCAGACTTAGTATTTAAAAAATAGCAAAGATGCAAAGATGTGTGGAGGGATTTTTATGAATAAAGATACTTCATCAGTCAAGGAAGGATATGGGAAAGGGGTGAAGCTTGAGATGTACCCTGCTTTTCCAGGGAGACAATGGGGAAGACATGCATGCAGGAGATACACAAAGAATGGAACTGTCATTACTGGCAAAACTTCCCCACATGGGAGGAAAAGGATCTGGTGTCTGCGGCCAAGACTCAGAGAGGGGATGCAGGCAAGCTAAGTACAGAGTTGACACGGTAGGCTTCATTTCAGCAATGTATATCTAAATAATGAAGCCGAAGTAGTTATAATTATTAAATGGCATAGAGAGATAAACACCATCTAGAAAAAAATACATTATTGTTTTAAAAGGTATAGAGATACCAATAGGAATTTCGGTACAAAGTGAGAAAGTAAATTGGGAAAAAGGAATCATAAACTTTTCATGGAAGAAGTAACCATAGGTGTGATTCAAGAAACACAAAAATGTATTTCTAAGGAGTTGTGCTCCTTAAGTTATGCCAAAGAGAAGCCCACCCCTTAAGTGAAGGCGTGTTGGGTCCTGCAGATTGTGGGCCAGTACAACTGTTCTGTAAAATGGAGAAATTAAAGTTTTGCAGAAGGTGAAGGGATTTGGCAGATAGAAAAAAAACAAAAAGGGAAGAGCAGAGAGAGAATGTATGGCTGGAAGGGGTTGAATAGCTTATAGGAGATAGTGGGATAAAAAGGATTAGTAAAGATTTTAAAGTTATTTGCTGTGTGTCCGTGGGTTTGCCATGTCCTGTCTCTCTCTTTTTCATGGTTTTTATTTGTTGGTAAAGGCTACTCTGGTCTCTCATGCTTTTTTGTAAATGTGGATTCTTTAGGGTGATATGGGGGTAGGGTTGCCACTGAATATATTTCTGGTTTTGTACAGGTAAAAACACACTATACATAAGGACAGAGTAGATCTTGGAGGTGTAAATTCCTGGACACAGCAGACTTTCCCAGGTCGTGAGGGGTCCAAAGGGAGATCACCAGACAATAAAATGTCTCAGGTACTATCAGGTACTATCTCAGAATAAATAGAGAATTTCACTAAGGTAAATATAAAGTATGGTGAATAGGTGGAGTTGGAAGTTAAGTTGGAAGATTTAAAGGGCCCTGTAGGGATGGACAGATCTACCCGGCTGGATAGTGGTGGGGTGGGTTGTGAGTTTATCTTCCCTTAGTTGTCCCCTCCCCCATTTTCAAGAACCTTTGGTGTCTGTGTTAAAGCTCTGTGATGTCAGCCTGGATCTTGAGTCTAGAATGTGGTCTCAATGTCCAGCTGCCCGAGGCAGCAAATCACTTTCAGAGGGGCAAACCTTTGTCTCAGGAGCCTCACTGCGCCATGGCTGAACTCCAGCTCCACTTCTTAGCTATTCCCATCCTTGCCTTCCTGTGTGCCACAGGGCTCTTCTTTCTGTCACTGTGCTACCTAAAAAGCAATCTGTGTTTCCCAGTATTTCGGAAACAGAGAGACATCAATCAGGTAAATATTAAATCTTTCCAAATATGACATTTAAAGTTACCAATTTTTCTCTACGTACTGCTTCAGCTACATCACACAAGTTTTACTGTATTTTTTATTTTCACTTCGTTTAAAGTTCTTTTTCTTTTGAGCCTTCTTCCCTGACACGTTAGTTTGTAGTATGTTGTTTAATCTCTAGACATTTTGGGATTTTTCCCAGCTATCTATCTGTAATTGATTTCTAGTTTTAATTCCATTATGGTCTAAAAACATACTTTGTATGACTTATTTTTTATTTGTTATAGTGTGTTTTATAGCACTAAATATGGTATATCTTGGTGAATGTTTCATGTGTGCTTGAGCAGAATATGAATTCTGTTTTTGGGTGAAGTTTTTATAAATATCAATTAGGTAAGATAATCGACAGTGCTGTTCAGGTCAGCAGTATTCTTACTGATTTACTGCCTGCGAAGCTGTTCCTTTCCAGCAGAGGGGTGTTGATGTCTCCAGTAACAACAGGAGATTCATCTATTGTTCTACTTGAGTTCTATGAATTTTTTTCTCATCTATTTTGACACTTTGCTGTTAAATGTTAAGGATTATTTTGACAGCTTGAGAAATTGACCCCTTGTTGTTATGTAATCCCTCTCTTTATTCCTGATAATTTTCCTTGATTCAAAGTCTGCTTTGCTTGAAAATAATAGAGTTACTCCTGTTTTCTTTTGCTTAGTGTTAGCATGGTACATTTTTCTCTGTCCCTTTACTTTTAATCTATGTGTCTCTTTGTATTCATAGTGGATGTTTTGTAGACAAAATATAATTTTTTTAATCTATGGACAGTCTCTAACTTTTAATTGGTGAATTTAGACATTCACATTTATTGGTTTCTTTCATATATTTGCATTAATATCTACCATACCTGTAACTGTTTACTTTTCATTGAATCTTTTTTCTTTCCCTCTTTTGCTACTTTTCTTGTCTTAAACAAACATTCTATGATTCTATTTTCTGTCTTAGTGTATAGATTTCTCTTCTTTAACAAATATTTTAATAGTTGTCCTAGAGCTTTTAATATACATGTACAAAAAAGCTAAGTCCACTTTTACACCACTTCACAGGTAATGCGAGCGCCTTACAACAGCTCCCAGTGCCTCCCTCCTTTCTCTGCAACGTTGCTGTCATTCCAATCACTTATTCATATACTGTAATGCTCCAATCCATTGTCTTTATTACTATTAGGTGATTTGAGAATAATAAAAATAAAAGTGTTATTTTATCCTCATTTATTCCTTCTCTTTCTTTCCTATATAGATCCAAGTTATCATTTGCCTTATCCCTGAAGATCTTCTTTTAACATTTACTGCAAGTCAAATCTGCTGTGGCTGAATTTTCTCAGCTTTGTTTATCTGCAATAGTTTTTTTTTTTTCTCCTTCATATTGGAAGGATAATTTAACCAGAACTAAAATTCTAGGTTGGTACTTTTTCTCCTTTCAATACTAAATATTTTACTTCACTTTCTTCTTTGTTGTGTGGTTGATGAGAAGCCCATAATTCTTATATTGATGCTTATTTTTCTCATTCTTTCAAAATTCTGTCTTCCAGTTTTCTAGAGTTTAAATATGATACGTGCAGGTATAGACTTTTTTTAAAGTATTTATCCTGCTTGATGTCCTCTGAGCCTCATAGTCTATGGTTAATCTGTCATTAGTTTTGGAAAATTCTTGACCATTATTACTGCAAAAATTTTCTCCATCTCTTCTTTTTTCACCTTCTGATATTCCAATTACCTGTATATTATACATTTTGAAACTCAGAGTTTCTGGTTATTCTGGGTTTTAAATTTTTTTACAATTATTTTTCTCTTTTCATTTTAGTTTACACACTTTTTGATTGACATGTATTTGAGCTCCCTTATTCTTTTCTTGCACATATGCAATCTAAAGATGAACCAATAAAACTGTACTTGAATAATCATTAAAATAAAAAATAAAGATGAACCAATAAAACAATTTTTTGTTTCTGTTATAACATTTTTGGTTTGAATATTACCTTTTGAGCTTCCCTCTCTCTGCTTATATTCCTCATCTTCTTGTGCATTGTCTATTTTTTCCATTAGCACCCTTAACATATTAATAATAGTTCCACATATGATAATTCTTAAATCTGTGTCACATCTAAATGGGCATCTGATGCTTACTGTCTGTTCAAAGTGCTTTTTCTTGCTTTTAGCATGAGTTGTAATTTTTTGATGGAAGCCAGATATGATGTTTTGGGTAACAGGAACTGGAGTAAATAGACCATTAGCATGAAGTGTTATGTTTTCTGTATAGGTGTTGACTGTATTTAATATTTAGTGTAGCTGTATATATGAGAAACTTCAATTTACTTTAGTTTTTTTATTTTGTCTCCTGTGGTGTCTTTAGGTTTCCCAAATCTCCTCCTTAAGTAGAGCCCATGCTTTGCAGCACTTTGAGCTATGATCCCCTGTAACTCTCCTGGAGCTCTATTTGTGTGGTTGTAAGTCTTGTGGGAGTACATATGATGAAATCTCAGTCCTTTCCTGTGTTTGTGTCCCTGGGTTGTGATGTCTACAAGTGTTGTTAACCTCCCCCCGCACCTCTGACTTTTTACTCTTTAGATGACATGAAGTTTATGGAAGGATGAGTTTGAATAATTTTCCTTCTCCTATGTAAGATAAGGCTCTGATGGTCTCGTTCCCAACTTAGGAGGCTTCTGTGATGCATAGCACTCAGGGAGTATTTCAAAATGTTTCAAAATGGTTATCTTTCACCTCACTCCATGACTTCGCCAAAAACATGAGAGTTTTTTTTATGGTTTTCACTGTGAGAATCTAAAGGAATTCTTGGAGGCAAAGTTCATAAATAGTTTGGCCCCCTCTAAGATAGTGACTCTATGAGTTCCTCACTATCATGCTAGCCCACATGCATCCTTCAGCAATTTGTCAGCATGGCTTTTATGTGTTCTTACCAGTTTATGGCTCAATGGTTTCTGCTCCAGGTAAGTTGATCTTGACTACGATTCTCTGTATTTACCTTCTGTGAAAATTTTGAGCAGTGGTTTGCCCTTCAGTTCTCTGGTGGCTCCAAGAAAAGTCATTGCTTTTCCATTTTTCAGATTTTTGCTTCTATAAACTGGACAAGTGACATCTAAGCTCTTTAAATATGGGAGCTGGAACCAGAAGTTTTCCCCGCAAAAAAATGATTCTTTATTTTCCCATTCCTCTTCCCGCATTTATAAATTAGTTTGTTTGGGCCAGAGGGCCACCTAAAATGGAATGTCTGAGAAGAGAATTGAGAACATCACTCTTCTAGGGGAAAAGACCAAGTGTATCTAATGGTTCAGGGAAGATTAAGGTTTCACAGATTATCTGAGTATGGTGACATGTTTCCAGATAAAATCCCAAATACAATATATCTGTAGCTCTAGATTGTGTTTAGATAGTTTAGGATCTCTGCACTTCATCAAGAGTCACATTACCATGTCAGGTGTCACTGGACCAAGCTTTCCTTTGTGCTGGGCTAATCAGGAGAACAGTGCTGAGCCTCTGAGCGCCTCTGAGCAGACAGAGGGTTGAGGCTGAACTCTGTCCCAGGTTATAGCGCCTTAGCTGAGGGAGCATAGATGAGACTGCTGATCTCAGAATTTATGTCCTCCTTAAGCAGAGGATTTCTGACTGAAAATACTGTGTATGAACTCATAGACATAATCTTCCTTTGAGTTTTTCAAAGAAGAAAAAAAGTTGACAATATTTTATCCCCCTTAAAAAACAATAAAAGATAAAAATGCAAGTTCTGTTAATGAAAATAGTCACATTATTCTTGGATCATAGATGTCTCAGTTTCCTGTGGAGCAGAGTGAAAGAAATGAATCTTAGTTCCTCATTCTTTTCTTTGTGTTTCCAGCATGAGGGCAAAGATAAGAGGCGAAAAAAATGTGGGGCACTGAAAGGTAAGGTTCTGCCTATTTTGCCTAAACTCTCCACAGGTGACCATTTCTCTGCTTTCCATGAAGTTTCAAGCCCATGGTCTCTGAGGATGTCTGTCACTAGATATAGTCCCTCTCAAAAAACAGCCTTCAGAGAGGCTCATGAGAAGGCACTCAAAACCTGAGACACTTCTCAGATTCTTGCTCTGTAATCCTTGGATGAGAAGTAGTGATGGACCTGGGCAATGGGTATTGCCCTTAATGTGAGATGTTGAGAGTCAGAACTGCTGTCTACTGACTTTAAAAAGGACTCTGACTTTCTGGAACTCAGATTTCTCTTTGAGATAGCTATTGACCAATGTTCCCCAAAGGGTTGTTTTGAATTTCATATGTGATGCTACATGTGAAAACACTTTGTGAATGATAGATACAGCAATGTACATCTGAGCTTTGTTACTATCACTGAACATATGGCCTTGTATTCTAATTTTGGGGGCTCTCAAATCCAATCTTCCAAAGGTACCTCTAAAGAACATTCTAAATAGCCTCCTATAGGATGTCTTTGCTTCTACCCTCATTACTCTCCTGGTTTCTCAGGTTGGAAATCTTGCCAGAGTGAAGAAGAGGAGGCAAGGAAGGTGCTTTCTCTTCTGCAAAGGTGACTAAACTTTACCACCTTGTTTCTGTAATCCCCCCTTTTCAAGCAGAGTCTATGAATTTGTAAGGTTTCAGTGAAGCCTGGGATTGACATGGAAGGGAAAATCCTCAGAGTCAGGATGTGAAAGCCTTGGGGAGAGAAATAAAAGTTAGAGTGTGAGATCAAGGAAGTAGGCAAATTGAAAGGATTATATGCAGTCGGAGGCCCTACTTTTGCCAGACCTGCCAAGATCCCTTACGTTTTTTCTAGTCCTGGCTGCAGCTTTGTACCTCCTGTCTCCTTCAGCCCCCTAGGCCAGCATCATGATACCATCCGCTTCCGTCAGCTGTTATGTCCAGACCCCTCCTGTGAGGTGTGTAATAATGCAACTGCTGAAGTCAATCGGCTGCTGTTCCCAGAGGCCCTGGAAGATGCTACTACTTTGGCTTCCACAGCTCCTGGTACTAAGTCATCACCCTCTCTGTCTCCTACCTTCTCAGTAGTCCCACCAAGAGACCCAACCCCCATCCCTCTGACTGAGCCTTTCCTACCACAATTCCATATTTTCTCCCCTAATCCAATGATCTCCTTAGCTGACTTTGTTTCACCTTCAGCACTGGGTTACTCTGCCACCAGAACCTTTTTCTACATTGGAATCCAAATTTCTAGTAGGCCATTTCCCACCCCAATCCTTTGCCTATACCCCTCTCTCACCACATGGCACTCAGAGAACAGATCCTGTTATCCACCAAGAATCCACTTTGTCTCTGAATACCATCTTCTCAAGTGATCCCAATCTTACTCAAGTTATCAACTCCTTACCAGGTTTGTCAGAAACAATGAAGCCTATTGATTCATTTGGTTGTCAACATGTCCCACCAGTACTGTCTGTTTCAACACCACCAGACTGCCCTTCCACTGCGACTCAATCGAAATCAATTGTCACTTCATTGAAGCCTGTTGCAGAGGACTCATCTCCAGGTGGTCCTGGTTCATTGTCCAATCATGTCCCAACATTCAGAGACTCTGACCTTTCAAACCTGTTAATATCAAACATTTCCTGTTGGCAGGCGTTTGCCAAGAACATGTTTCTCCCCACATTGCCGCACTCTCATTTTCAGCAAGAGCATGTTTTCCTCCATCTACCAGAGACCTGTCTCTGGGGAGACTCTGTTTCAAAGCACATGGATGCCAGTAGCCATTCTTTCCTAGGCCTTAACATCCAGGCAGTCCTGGGGAGAAAAGTAAAAAATAGAAAGATTTTAGAGAAGAAAAAAAGTGAGGAGGAACCATTTTCAACACAAACGTGGTCAGAATACCAACAGATGTCTTCAGGGAATTCATCACAACCACCTGATACACAGGATGCCACAGTCCCCCAAACTGGCTGGAACATTGAAGACAAACCAGAGCAGCTGCATAATAGCCAGCAGCTCTTGTATGTCAAGACTTTGGGGGAAAACTTGCAGCAGAAATATAGCCAGCTCTTCTGGGGTCTTCCCTCTTTGCACAGTGAGTCCCTGGTGGCTGCTCTCCTGGTTTCTAGAAGTAGTTCCCCACTAGAGACCCGTTTTGTTTTATTCAATGGAATCTGTAATGCTTCTACAGTCAAAATGCAGCAACAAGAATCTTCACCACTTCCTCATTTCCATCTCCTTCCTCTACTCAATGTAGACTCTCAACATTTGCCTCAAATCAAGCCCCAGTCACAATCTTTCACTCAGGTGCAGCATCAACCCCACGTTCAATCCCAATTCCCAATCCAATCATCTTCTCCATTCCAGATTAGAGACTGTGAAGAGCCTATCCATAGACCCCAGAATGAGTCAGACTCTAATATCTTGAGTGAAAATCAACACCTGGAATGCCACACATTGCAGAAGCAACAGGAAAGTTTGCAGGATTTAGTCCCTGTTCTCCAAAAATCACAAGAGGCCACTTGTCCTCAAGCTCCCAACCTTCCATTGGTCAGCCAGTTATCCCATGCCTATGCACCAGCCTCTATCCTCCCTGGCCATTTATGCATCACCAATGAGCCCCAGGAGAAACTGCAGCTCTATGCTCCAAGGAGGTTAATTCCACCCTGGTGCCCCCATGCCTGTAGGAATGTAGAGTCTTTAGCACTGAGGACACCTCAGTATAAGTTAACAGAAACCTCTCAACAGAAAGGCAGTCATACTCACTTACAGTTCTCTGGCCTTTGGGGACAGTGTAGTAAGTCTCTAGGCAAGGGTGAACTGAGTTTCCCAGGAAGTTTCTGTGAGGGGGATCCACGCAAGTGTCAGCTAAGAGAGGAAGTGAAGCGAAATCTTGGGTATATCCTAGAGAAGAGCCCAGAAGACAGCCCACAAATGGTCTCAAAATGCTACCTAGTGAAGGGTCTGAGGGCTGCCTCAGAGATAAAAAGTAACTGTGTATGTCACTCAACAAGTCACTTGGGGAATGAATTAATAAATGTCTTCAGGAAGGACATAGACCAGAATCAAATGAAAATCATTCTTAGATTACATTTGAGCAAGAAATCTCGGCAGATCACTGAGGGTAGGATCCCTATATCTGTGTGTCGTTCATGGCTGGCTGAGGAAAACACATTGCTTTCTTCTGGGAGTTCCCAGACCAATATGGAAAATACAAATTCAAAAACCACAATGATTGATAGAGGCTACTGCCAGATTACCACTTTGGAGCTTTCTTTTCTTGATTCTAGCATGCGACAGGCACTCGAAACCCATATTATAAGGTTTCGTGTGAGTCAGAGGTGGGGCCTCCCACTGAAAGTTGTTGAATCTATTAAATTACATACACTGAGAGAAGCCAAAACATGGCCTCTTCCCCAATTCCCTTCCTCAGGCACCCATATTTCTGCGGTAGTTGCCAAAGCTGAGGTTTCCAAGCCTCTTGAGGGAACCTCCAAAACTTTTCAGGGAAACAATCTGAGAACAATAAATTCAGTCTCCATCCTGGATTGTCCTCTGGATTCCTCATATGTACACAGTGAAAGACAGAGAGTCCCAAAAACATCACACACTGATATGGAACATAAGCTTGCAGAGAATGTCCAGACAATTGTACATGGCAGGCAGGCTTTTCAGCTTCTTACACACAACACCACAGACAAAGGGAGTCAGAGTAAGACTTTACTGTACAATAGATGCAGCCCAGAGATGCCCAGAAAGCAAACTGGAGCTGGACATGAGCCAAGGTATGAGAATGTGGATTCCAGTGATAGAGCAGAAATGATTCAGAGCCAAAAGACAGTGGAGAAAAATTTAGAACATTCTTGCATCTCTAGCATGTTTAGGGAGATATTCAAGACCCAGGAGCTGCATGCTCTTAAATCACCATCTTGTGACATCTTGACAGCCCAGGAGTTTGGAGGCTCCCAAATGATAAATGTCAATATGAATAAAGAAGAATCTATCCTGACCACTGAATGTCCCTCATCAAAAATATCAGACCCCCAAGATTCTAAAATATTAAACCCGAAAAAACAGGTCCTTGGTGAGTTTACTTCAGATAGCTTGCTTTGCATGTCCTCACTGACTCCATCCCAGAGCATCTCCAATGGGGACATGCAAGCTTCCCAGGGTCCTCATGTCCACTTTGAGGACAGTGGGATCAGCCCAGAGCTGAGGCAGGAGTCCCAGGTCTCCAAGCATGTTTTATGGAAGTGTCAGGATAGCCATTTCCCACCAACTGAAAAGGAACTGAGAACCCTGGGCTCCAAAGCAAAAGAATGTGGAAGTGAGGATTCAAATGTAAGGACATCTAAAGCTGGAAAGAAGAGCCACCCTATTAAGAACAGAGAATCAGAGGGCACTTTCACATCTCTGTCACAGGATGAACAGTTTCCTCCTGATAGTTATTTCAGAAAAAAGATGAGGCAATTTTTTCAGTGGATCAATCCCAAGAGAAAAATCAAAGGGCTGGAAACTCCCCAGCAAAATGCCAAGCTCACGTCAACCTTTGCACAGAAACATGACCCAGCTGAAAGTGCAGATATCTTTTTGAGTTGTGAGCTTCCTGAAGCTCATGAGCTCATGACAACCATTGGGAGGATCCTAGAGAAGAAATTGGCATGTAGTCATGAACTTGAGTCCTTGAAGTTAAGTCAACAGAAGTAGGAACTGCAGGCCTAGGAAGAGCCTGACAAGGGACATCCCTCCAATTACAGGGCTCTCTCTGACACACATCACAAAGATTGTGCAAGTACTGAGTGCTGCAATCAAGAAGCTGTCACTGCTGACCAGAGTTTTCTTAGAAATGCTATAAAGAACAGAGTCAGGATCAGACATCCTCAGAAAGTTGTAGCCTTCAAGGACCAGCTCTTTTGCCTGCTTTGGAAGAGAGTCAACACCCTTCCCCACACTCTGGGTAGTCTGTGCTCCATCCAAGACCCATCAGCATATGTCAACTATGCCCATTCCCTCCAGTCCCCCTCACCCCTTATGAAGACACTGTTCAGAGATTTGACTTTTCTTTTCAAACAGAAAACAGTTCTTTAGCACTACAAAGGAGAAAAAAAAATTCCCTGAAGAAATTATTAGGTCCTTGTTGAGAAAACTTCACCATTTTCATGGTAACATATCCTCTGAAGAGAATAATCTTTCTTTAGAATAACCAAGGATAATGATCCTGCTCAATAAATGTTTCTTTTAATGGAGTGTGGAGTTCTCTGTGTACTGCATTGGGTTGTTGGCATTCCATATCCCTGGACTTGTGCTTAGGGAAAGAAAGGAGTTATTTCAGATCTTACTGATTTCTTCTTTTTGTTTCTAAAAGATGACCAGTCCTTTGTAGTAAGCCTAACAGTGGCCTTTTCAGTTTTATACTGGGGTCCTTAATGTGACCCTGCTCAGATGTCCTATAGTTAAAACACTATTTTCTAATAAAAAGTACAAAAGGTTTTTTCTAAAACCTTTCAAGCATTTTCAAAGTGATAGAAATCCTAAAGTCCAGAATTTGGCTCAAACTATCTTTTTATCTGCTCCAGTCACATTCTGAACTATATACAGATGTAGGGTAGGATGAGTTACTCTGGTATAGAATTTTCCATATAGAAAGTTTTGAGATTGGGAATGGGATAGGGGGATATTTAGGAACTAAGGTTAGTGGTAGGAAGAAATCTTCCTCTTGGATTTCTTGGTGAAGAATAAATGCCACCTGTTGCTAAGAGTTCTTCTCTGACTCATGAAGTTTGGGGTGCTAGGACATGTTCCCCCCTTAACTTATTTTAGTGAAGATGTATAACAGTTCACCATTTCCCATTCCTCTACCCTTACTGGAGCAGGAAAGAGAACAGAATTTGCATTTCTGAAAAGAGCCAGGGATATGAATATTTTCCTGAAAGAAGTGACTAATTTTCATTTAGAAACATCCTGATTCCAGAGTATCTCACAGATGGGTAGTCATTGAGTGGGGTATATATGAATGGGTTGTGCTATTGTGGATACTGGGTTGGCTAGGGTAGGGTCTAGGAACTGGGGGTCTGGCTGATGGATCTATTATAAGTGGGGTGTGAATCTGTCTGGAAAGAACATTTTGAACTGAATGATGAGATCTTCATACTTGTGGGAGCGCCTGAAGAAACAGGACAAGCTCTTCCTGCTCCTCAGGTAAACCTCTTAAGGACGTCTAGCTGGATAGCACTATTCCAAGACCAATAGATCACCTGCCTGTCACTTGTAGGAGTGGTCACCAGGCAGCCACCAAGAATTTTTGGGAAAGGGAGATAGGGAGGGTAATTGTGGAGTGTAATTGTGGAGTGGGTGGGAAGAGGAAAAACATGAGAAAAATGATTTAATTATTTTTCCTGGCCATCCATTTCACCAAACACTATCTTACCTCCAAGACACATCCTGCAGACTAGTCAGGGTTTGATAGAGGACAATGATACTATTTTAGCACAAGAGCATGTGACATAATCATGAATCATGAAGATAGTATCTCCAGGGATGTTGTCAGGGAGGTTGTCCTACTTGGTGCCTACCTTCCCAGCCATACTATACCTTACACCAAAGTTCTAGTAGTATAGGGTTGTTTTAGTTATCTCTTGCTATTTAACAGATACACCCAAATTTAGGAATGTAAACCAGGCTTACCTGAATTTTCCACTTCAGAGTCTCTCAAAAGGCTGAAATTATAGTGTCAGCTGGGCTCCAGTTTCATCTGAAGGCTCAAATGGAGAAGGACACACTTTTGTGCTCACTTATGTAGCTGTTGACAGGATTTGGTTCCTTAAGGCCTGTGTATTGAGGTCCTCAATTTCTTGCCTGCTGTTGGCTGTAGTTGGCTGGAGTCCACCCTCAGTTCCTTGTCATGTGGGCTTCTCCAACATGGCAGCTTGCTTTATCAAAGCCAGAAAGAGAGAGTGCTATAAAAACAGAAGTTACAACCTTTCATGAACTAATAATTAAAATGACATCCCATCACCTTTCACTTAATTTATGAACCAAAAGCAAATCAATAACTAAGCCTACACTCAAGGGAAAGTGTAATTACACATGGTGTGAATATCAAGAGGTGTGGGTATTATTGGAATCTTAGAAGCCTTCCTAACGTGAGGACTCCTTCCTGGACACCACACTAAGTTCAATGAAGCACAAGTGACCAAAGGTACCAAGTGGATCCTCATCCTCAACTATATGAATGTCATTAAGGTCAAACTGCTTAATTGCTAAGTGTAGTGGTGACTGGTAAGAAAAACATCAAATAGTTTGGAGTATGCAAAGAAGGAGGGATAGGTGGCATGGGAACTGCCATGGAGATAAAGCTGTTGTGGGGTCATCGTGAATGGTAAAGTGAAAGAAGCCATTAGAGCCACCTGACTCATCAATCATTGAATTTAGACTTAGAGGAGAGGGGAAATTAGGTGTAATAAGGCTTGTTTTGGCTCCACCACAATTTCTTCACTCTTTCCTAGCTCCCAGACCATAGGCCCAAAGAAGCAACCTTCAGCTCCTGTACAGATATACTGGCATTCAGGTTGCAAGGTTTAATTTCTATTATTAATATACTTAATATATAGCAGTCCATCATTTCATATTTTATTCCAATTAATGGAAAATTCGGTATTGTACTGGGGAACTCAGAACATGTAATTCCCATTGTGGGTTGTTTTCCACGTACTGATGGCCTAAGGACTTCTAATCAAGGAAGATGTGGGGGCTTAAAGGGTCAGAGTAACTGGCCTAGGGTCATATAACAAGTCATACCTCATGCCTATTGCTTCTACTCAGGGAAACACTGGATGAAGCAATGAGACAGAATTTGCACACTCAGGATATCTAGGAAGTAACCTATCCAAATGAGATGGCAGCACTGTCCAGGAGTGATCCCAAACTCTTGTTCTGCTTCTAGGACTGTTTTCTGTTTTCCAGACAGCTGTTCCTATGGGACTGACATAGAAAGCAGGAAAGTACTGTATTTTTTGGATTATAAGACACTTTTTTCTCCCATTTTCCCCCAAATTTGAGAGGAATAATGGTTGTTAATGCTGCTGTTGAGTTCTGTTTACATTTACATTGGTGAAATATTTATGTTATTAAATATTTTACCACATTTTTTGCTTCAAATTTTTTTTCCCTATTTTTCTCCTCGAAAACCTAGGCGTGTCTTATGGTCCAAAAATATGGTATTAGCTGAAACATGATTGGAGAGATGAAGATCAATTTCTCTAGAAAAACATTCGAGTACTTTATGCCCACACTTAGGAATTGTAGTGTTAGGCAATTCTGGGTGTGTTATGTGTAGCACTTACATGATATAGTGTGGCATCTGAAGAATTATCACTAACATGCTATCAGAATGTGTCACCAGAATTTTTACAGCCTCATGTTTACACTCTGATCTATAATCAGAGCAAATAAAATGCATGAATTGATAGGTATCTTCACCTCAATTGGGCTTGAGGACACAAAATCCCAGCTTTAGGTATTATGGATTTCTCTGGTTCCAGGTGCTGCCTAATAAAATCAGATTCCTTGAGGTAGCCTTCAGAGGGATTAACACTGAAAACTGACCTGTTCCTCAGTCTCAAGGAAAGAGCCCAGACTATGATAAGGGGGCTCTTCTCTTGAATATTTTCTTAAAGAACCTCCATTGGTTCTGAATCAGAATGTACATCAGGCTATTTTCTTGGGGCACGAAGACATGATTGGTCTTCATTAGGGAGGTCAAGTGGTAAGTTCAGAGACTTGTGGAGGCTGCCTTCTTATCTCTTCAGGAGACTCAGGGTCTGTTCTTCCCATGAGGGGATTTTGAGGGGGAGGGAGTGCAAAAAAGAAATGGATTATTATGCAAGTTTAGTAGTGCTTCACTCTGGGGGGGAGGTTAAGATGACTATGATGAGAGTGTGTTATTTTCCTGTGCAGCATTTTTGCCCAGCTTGAGGCCATCTTTATTTGAGGTAGGGAATTTTACCAAGGTATTGACTGATATTTCTACTCCCTGCCATAGGGAACTTAGAAGGAATAAAAATTAACTTTCCCTTTTGGTCTTATAGAAAGTTCTGGACTTCTGGTCTCTGGGGTCATTAATGCCTTCCATGTTTCCTGACCCAAAGAGAAGTTGTGAGGCACCTGTTGTACAGTCCTGTGCAAACTCTCATGTGACAGGAACATTGAGCTGGTGTTCTCAGGGTAGAGACAGGGTCCATGCAGTTCCTGACTTGAAATAAGGATAGCTGCCTAAAGGTAGCAGTGGCTCCAGTCACTTGAGAATAGGGATGCGATGGTAAGTTCCTTAAGTGGGTGGGTTCTGTGTGAAAGTCCTCCAGTAGACAGCACAATTTTTTAAGGAATGAAACGATGTTTGCTGAGATGATTAATCATCAAGCACTATTATCTTAAAAGTTGCAGCAATACATTGCATTGCAGACAGTTGGCATAGAGATGGTATAGTCAACTGGCCTTTTAATAGGCCAGATGGCATTGGACATTGAATATCAGAGTTACAATCATGACGGACTCAAGAACTCTGCTTTTGAAAACAAACCAAAAAAACCCACTGGCTCATTTCATAAAAAATCTGAGAGTAAAGCTGGCTTCTGTCAGGAGTTTTCATACTGGGACTCAGTTAATGCCATCAAGATTCAATTTCTACCCCTTTTTCCACTCTATATTCTGGACTGGCTTCATTATGAGACTATGTCTGGCAAAATCCTCCAAGCTTCAGGTGCAGGTGAAAATGGACTGTCTCTCCCACTAGTCCCTTCAAAACTCCCATCGTCCCTAAATTGTCTCCAGTTGGGTCCTCTGCCCATTTTTGGCCAATCACTGTTGCCAAAAATATGGAACAATCTTTTGGCCAGGTTTGAGTTATACATCCATCTCTTAAAGGAAGAGTGTTATTAGGGAAAGACAACTCCACTTGCACATGGACTGGTACTAGAATGGGCTTAGTTCCCCAGAGGGTAACAGAGGAATTATTTCCAGAAATTGAGTGAATGCTGAATGTCAGAGCAAAACAGGAAAAAACAGATGTCCACTATAGCCCTCCTTCTCACTGCCCCATTTCTTACTTGTCCATAGTAGGTCCACTAACTGAAACCTAGGGTTTCAGAAAATGCCAGTTCTGTGGACACCCTATACCTCCATTCCAGTTTACTTATGGCCGTATCCTTGAACTTCTCACCAGGAACTGTCCCGCCTTCTGAAAATATAGTCTGACATTGAAACTTTATCCTTTCAGTTTATGCTTTCAGAGAGCCAATTCTCCAACCTACTCAGGAACTACAAGCCACTTTATACTTTCTCCCTGTCCATCTGGCAATCTTTTATCTTCATTTCCTCCTTCTCCAAGGAAAACTTTATGGTCCATAACTTAACCCTAAACCTAAATAGTTCTATACTAAACAGTTTACCCCATTCTGCTTTCATCGGTTCTGCCTGGAAAAAGTTCAACTCCCTTTTTTAGACCTGCCTTCCACTAAGGGACTTAATTCTTATTGGATAAAATCACATAGGTATGTTCATGCCACCATAAATTTACAGTCTACTACTAATGCTAAGTAAGCTCCAGCACTGCCTGAAAAGAATCCATTCATTCCTTCAGTGTTTAATATGTACTAGGCATTCTTCTAAGAATTTGGGACACTGGAGTGAAGAAAACAAAAGTTCCCTGTCGTAGTGGGACTCAATTCTCTTGCCTAAATACTGAGAACTGTTTCACTTTCCTACAACTTCTCCACACTCCTCACTCCTTGAGCATCTGTGCCAGAGTAGAACATCACAGGGAATGAGAAGTCATCAGAAGGGAACTTTACATCATAAAAACTTCAAAACAGCAGCAAAACCAAAACCAATATGGGAACCCCCATTCTTCTCATCTCTTTTCTTCCTATTATACTAAAAGTTTCCCCTGGATGTTTTTTCTGGACCCTGCCTAACGAAGATTTATCCTTGTTTTTCTATTCACACTACTTTCCACACTGCGTGGAATATCTGGGTTAATAACAGTTGGCCCTCAAACAACGTGGGTTTGAACTGCAGGGGTCCACCTACATGTGGATTGTTTCAGTTGACTTGCTCAATTCTACTGATCACAGTTCAATTGACCCACAAATTTAGCCCTGGCAGTTCAAGAATGTGTTGTTTAAAGTTCAGCTGGCAGTTGTGAGTCCATGTATGCACAGGGCCAACTTAAGTTATATGCGGGTTTTCGACTGTGCAGGTAGTTGGTGCCCCAACCCCAGCGTTGCTCCCAAGTCAACTGTATCTACCTTCTGGGAGGCCATACATATGTTTACCTTGTCACAGCCCAGGGCATCTAGTGCTGCTCGGAACGTCTGGAGGAAGGAACCTTAAGCAGTGGGAGCAATTTGTTGTGGAGGCTGCGCCCTACGTGCCCTGGGGGCGGGGCCACGTTCTGGAACCAGTAGGGGCTGTGGCTTCTGGCTTCCTAAAGCTGAGAGGACACCTCAATCTTCTGGGTGCCGTTTTCTGGGAGGTAAGAATTGAGGTTTAACACAAAGAGAGGTTGCCAGAAGGTACGGGGCCCCAGTGACTTCTGCCAGCCCTGACTGTCAGGTCCTTTCCTTAGTCCCCCATTTCCATCCCCACCCCTGGGCCTTAGCAGCTTTCATTCCCTGACTCCTCTGGAGGCTGAGGCTCCAGAAGACGCTCAGAGGCCTGGGATAGGGGTTTGTCCAGCCATCGAGGTCCTCCTTCAACGTGGGGACTGCACCAAACTCCGTAGGGACGGCCATAGTCATAAAGGTAGTGCCAACACTGACGACTGTAGGAGCTTCACCCTGCCCTGGCCCTTTGAAGTAACCTAAGTGTCAGGTCCCAGCTGTTCTGTGTGGAGACGCTAATGTGGACTAATAGGTTTTGCTTTACGAACTGGAATAAACAAGTAAAAGACCCAGGTGGAGGAATGGGCGGGGCGCCCTGATGCAATTAGCTCCTGCACCTTGGTGGTGTGCAGGGAGCCTTGGGCCTTTGAAGGGTCTGCACAGACAGGACCCTGGGACGCTAAGTTCCCAGCCCACACTGCAAGTGCTGAAGTCATCATTTCTGGTTCTCTGCACGACCACTGACCGAAAGAGGATGTTCACAGCACTCTGGGTATTGTTTTCAGAGGATCCAGCAAGAGTTTTACCTGTCTGGGACCCATCAGTGAATCTAGTAGGAGTGGTTCCTGGGAACCCCAGGTAAAGGCTCAGGAAGGCCTTTGTGTCCCTGGACGGAGGTTTAGACTCAGATCAGTTTGTCAAGGACTGCAAGATGCGGGACAGCAGTATGTGGGCCTCTCACACTGACAAGACTGCAGGCTTTTTAATAGGGCAGAAAATCTCAGGTAAAGTGTTCATTGCGGGCATAGATACACTTAGGCATTTATTGAGGGCCGAGTGTGTGTCTAGGTTCTTTGTTAGGTAGTAACTGTCATTATGTTTATCTTAGGAAAAGGTAGAAGAATATCATTTTTGTGACTTCCCAATCTGAAAGTATGTAGCAAATTTGAAAGATATGGAAAGGTTGAAAAACATCATAAATTTCTACCTTTAAAAAAATTTCTGTTAACTTTTTAATTCTTCTCTTTTCAGATTTTTCATGCCTTTTTATCGTTCAAATAATGTTCTTTAAAAGACAAATATTATCATAAACATATTATTATAACATTTTATATATGACTTGTTTATCATAACAGCCTATTAAGTGGTAGAATATTAATGTCTTCTTGTGCTGACATTTGGGTAGTTTCTAATAATGTGATTAGGTATCCACTCATGTGGTTATTTCAGTACCTGATTCTCCTCTGAATTTGAAGCCCATGAAATCAACTGCTTGCCAAACATCCTTAGTGTAAAATCTTCCAAACCGAAGCCAAGGTCTTACTTTATACCCAAACTTCTCTCTTTCTTACATTCCCAGTATCGATCTGTAGCACCTGGACACCCCAAGCAAGAAACATAAGAGCTATTTTACATTCCTCCCTCTTAACTGTCCCCATTGCTAGTCAGCTATTACATGGATGAGCTGGAAAAATATGATGGGGGAGAAATCCTAGAGGTCTCACTGTCCATATGTAAGATTCTTACATATCCCCCTGGATATGTAAGAATCTTCAGGTTATAAGCTGTATTTTTGTAATCAATTTTAATTATGTTACTAATATATGGGCACATTCTGTGAGTCAAAATTAAAACATTCTCAGTAAAGTTGAATATCTGTTCCAAAACAAAAACAAAAACAAATATTTCATCTCAAATCTTCAATTTATTAATTTAGTTATATTCATGCTATTTATTTCAATATAGACTCTTAGTTTCCCAGTTGAGTCACTTCAATCTTAGAATATTTCACAGATTTAGCTAGGTACCTCAATCTGACCATGTTCTTTTGATTTATCTGCATAATTTCTTACTTTCTGATACAAAAAGATTTTTCAGGCTAATTATATACTTTCCCCTACATTGGTCCTGGGAAAGTTTCAGCTATTTCTCCAAGTAGTCCTCATTCCTTTAATGGAGAATGGTATTTAGAATCCAAGGTCAGGGTGTTAGATGTGCTCATTATTACTAAGATGGTGTTGCTTCTAGGCCCTCTCAGAGAGCACAGCTAGGGAATAGGTGTATGTGTATACACACACCTGTCCACACATTTGAACATTGATTTATTTCTCTAAGTATACTGCAAATCATGGATTTACATCAGCACTCCAGTTGCAGTCCAACACTACCAGGTTCATTCTAGTTTTCTTCGTTTCCATGCTTGTGACTTCTTTCTCCAACAATGAGGAATGTGGTTTCATTACCCTTAGTCTGTTTACTTGTTCAGTGAATCCTCCAGTATGTAAGCAATCTCCCACCACCGTCCCTGCTATGTATGGATGTCATCTTCCACCACTAGTCCTGGGACAGCAGTGTGTTTGGCAGTTATGTTATAGAGATACGAACACTGCACCAGGCAACCCTTCTACGCCAAGCCTCCTTCACCCTGCTTGGGCTCTGGCTCTCATGTCGGGGACATGGCTGACCCCTTTCTAACTGCCCTGTTCTGCCTCCTGCATCCCTTTTTGGTGTGAATGCCTATTTTGCCAGGCTCAGCTAATGACTATGAGACTGAGTTATACAGAAAAGGAAAAATAAAGAGAAATGAAGTATCTTTTTCCTCCTTAGCTTTCTGGAGGAATAATTCACATTCAAAATAATTATAATGTGTTATGGGTATGTATAATATAATGTATAACAGGATGAGTTTTGATACTGAATTAATCACTACCAAAATAACAAATATATCCATATTTCCTCTTCATATTAGGTTTTTAAAAAAATAAACTTATTTTTACATATGTGCAGGTTCACATGCTATTGGGAAGAATAATTAGAGTGGTCTCATATATTTTACCCAGTATCCTCCAGACATTGCATCTTATAAAACTGTAGTATATTACAACCGTGATGTTGACATTGATGTGGTTAAGATATAGAACATTTTTATCAGCAAAAATATCCCTCATGTTGCCATTTTATAGACATTCACATTCCCCTCCTGCCACTAGTTCCCTTCAAATCTGCTTTCCATTTTTATAATTTTAACATTTCAAAAATATTTTATATACATTGTGGAAATGCAGATTGGTGCAGCCATTGTTGACAATGATATGGAGTTTTCTGAAAAAATTAAGAATGGAACTGCTTTTTGACCCAGTGATTCCACTTTTGGGTATATACCTAAAGAAACCCAAAACACTGATGCCAAATAATACAGGGTCTGGCACAAATAACACCCCTTTTTATTATAAAATCTTTTATTGTAAAATCATAAAGATGTAATTCTGTAACATACAGTATCACACTCAAGCATACCATATGACATTTTAGGTGAGATGTTCAAATTAAAACTACAAATTATCAGACGAGATTGGGCGCATTCAGGGTGGTATGCTGTAGAGTAAAACTACAAATTATCACACTCATATTATTATCCTACCTACCACACTTAAGCAGGCCTTAACTTCTGCCAGACCCTGTATATGCACCCCTATGTTCATTGCAGCAGTATTTACAATAGTCAAGATATGGAAGCAACCCAAGTACCCATCAATAGGAAGTAGATAAAAAAGTGTTAGTGTATATGTACAATACAGTATTAGTGATAAAAAAGAATGAAATCTTACCATTTGCAATAGTATGCATGGACCTAGAAGGTATTGTACTAAGTGAATTAAGTCAGCCAGAGAAAGACAAATACCATATAACCTCACTCATTTGTGGAATGTAAAGAACAAAATAAATGAACAAACAAATTAGAAACTGACTCAGATACAGAGAACAGTCTGATGGTTGTCAGAGGGGAAAGGGATTGAGGGTTTGGGTAAAAGAGGTGAAGGGATTAAGAAGTACAAATTGGTAGTTACAAAGTAACCATAGGGATATAAAATATAGCATAGGGAATATAATCAGTAATATTGTGATAACTATGTAAGGTGCCAGGCAGGTACTAGAAATACTAGGGGAAACTGATTGTCTAACCACTATGCTTGCAGCATACCTAAAACTAATAGAAAATAATGTTGAATGTCAACTGTAATTACAAAATGAAATTTAAATTTAAAAATTAAAATTAAAAAAATTTATATACATAGAATCTTATAGTATATAAATAGCTGGGGTTTGCTTCTTTACTCAGCTTAATTCTCTGGAGACTTATTTAGGCTATTGTGTGTATCTCTAGCTCGTTCTTTTTTATTGCTGAGTAGAATTCCGTGGCATGGATGTATTAGAATTTGTTTAACTGCCATTTGAAAAGCCAGATTGTTTCTAGTTTGGTGTTATGGATAAAGCTTCTATGAACATTCCTGTACAGGTTTTTGTGCGAACATAAGTAAGTCTTCATCTGTCTGTGATAAATACCTGATAACATAATTGCTGAATTGTATGGTAGCTGCATGTTTAGTTTGTTAAGAAACTGAAGCTGTGGCTGTCTATATGGTTTTACATTTTCATCAGTCACATATGTGTGATCCAGTTTCTCCTCATCCTTGTCAGCATTTGGTGTTGTCACTATTTAAAAAAAAAATAGCCATCTGACAGTGTAGTGATATCTCATTGTGGTTTTAATTTGCATTTCCTGAATGACAAATGATAGTGAACATTTTTCATGGGTTTATTTGCCATCTGTCTTCTTTGGTGAATTGTCTCTTTAGGTCTTCTACTCATCTTCTGATTGATTGCTTTCACTGTTGAGCTGCCAGCATTCTGTGTGTATTGTTCATATTAGCCCTTGTTGGACATGCGACCTGCAAATATTTGCTCCCTGTCTGTAGTTTGTCTTTTTGTTCTCTTAACTGTCTTTTAGAGAGCAGCAGTTTTAAAGTTTGAAGGTCCATTCATCAATTTTTTTCTTTTACTCATCATTCTTTTGGTGTGATATTTAAGAACTTTTTGCCCATCCTTAGCTCCTGAAGGCTTTCCCTTCTTTTTTCCAAAAGCTTATAGTTTTATGTTTCACACTTGTCTGTTATCTATTTTGAGTTAATTTTTATACAAAGTTTAGTAATTTAATATAAAGAGATTTAGGCTGAGTTTTATTTGAAGGGGAGGCGGAGAGGCATATGGATATCCAGTTGCTCCAGCACTATTGAAAATCTTTCTTTATTGAATTGCATTTGTAATTTTTAAAAAAGTCATTGAACATATTTTTGGAGGGTCTATTTCTGGGTTCTGTATTCTCTTCCACTGACGGACAATCTGTCAGTACCACGAAGTCTTGATTACTGTAGCTACAATAAGCTAGTAAGTCTTAAAATTAAATAGATTATTCTTGCTTTATTTTTTTTCAAAATTGTTTTAGCTATCTCAGTTTCTTTGCCTCATATAAATTGCAGAAATTTTTGTTTACAAAATATTTTCTGGGATTTTTGTAGCAATTGTGTTAAATGGATTTATCATTTTGGGGAGAATTGACATTTAGTTTGTTGGTTCTTCCAATGCATGAACTTAGTATATGTCTCCATTTATTTAGGTATTCTTGATTTTCTTTTTATCAACATTGTGTAGTTTTCAGCATACAAGTCCTGTGTATGTTTTGTACACCTAAGCATTTGACTTTTTTAGTGATTATAAACAATAGTGCATTTTTAATTTTGTGTCCATGTACTCATTGATATTATATAAAAATACAATATATTTTGTACATTTATGTTATGTTTTTTGAACTTATTGAACTTGTATATCAATTCTAGAAGGTTTTTGTGTAGAATCCATGAGATGTTCTATGTGGGCAATCATGTCTTCTACAAATAAGGGCAGTTTTGTTTCCTTCTTTCTGGTCTCTAAACCTTATGGCACTGACTACAGTTTCCAACACTGTATTTAATAAGAGTGCTGTAGAGCAGACATTTTTGTCTTGTCCTCAATTTTAGGGTGGAAATATTTAGTCTTTAACCTTAAGTATCATATTAACTGTAGGTTTTTTGTAGATGCTCTTTATCAAGTTGAAGATACTCTCCTTTGCAACTTTTTCCCAGGAGTTTGTAATCATGGATAGGTGTTGCATTTTGTCAGATGTTCTTTCTGAGTTAATTGACATAATCCTGTGTTTTTTTTTTCTTATTTAATCTGTTAATGAGTTGGATTACATTGATTTTTTAAAATATTGAGCCAACCTTACATCCAGGAACAAATTCTTCTTAGTTATATGTATAATTCTTTGTTATATTTGCTGAATTCTACTTACTAATATTTTATTAAAGATATTTGCATATGTATTCACAAAATATTGGTCTGTAGTTTTCTTATTTTTGGAAAGTGTTCCTGTATCCCTTATTTTCTGGAATATATATTGTAGGATTAGTGGTAATTATTTTCTAAACATTTGGTTGAATTTTCCAGTGAAATCACATACATGTCTGAAGATTTTATTTTGGTGAAGGTGGTGAGTCATTAAATTAAGAATCCATTTCCTTTATTGTAATTGAGCTAGCTATTCAAATTATCTATTTCATATTGGGTAAGTTGTGTTAGCTTGTGCTTGTTAAGAAATTTATGTATTTCACCTAAGTTTTCAGAGTTATTAGTGAAAAATTGTTCAGAAAATTTCTTTATTATTCTTTAAATGTGTTTAGGATCTGCAGTGATATCTATTTTCTTGTTTTGGTATTGGTAATTGGTTTCTTCTTTAGTTTTTAGCTGATACATCTGGCTAGGGGTTTAATTTTATCAGTGTTTTTAGAGAACTAACTTTTAATTTCAATGATTTAAACTTTTAAAATATTTTCTATTTTATTAATTTCTACTCTTGTTTTTATTATTAATTTCTTTTACTTTAGCTTTAATTTGCCCATCTCTTTTTAGTTGCCTAAAGGAGAACCTAATATTATTGATTTTAAATGATTCTTTTCTACTATACGCTTCTAGTACTCTATGTTTTTCCTTTAAACACTGCTTTAATTGAACCTCAGGTATTCCAGTATGCTGTGTTTTGTTTTAATTCTGTTCAAAATACTTTACATTTTCCCTTTGATTTTTTCCATCCACAGTTTATTTGTAAGTGCTTACTTATATTTGGGGATTTTTCAAGTTTACTTGTATTAATTTTTTAAAAAAAATTTCATTGTTGATGTGGTACATACTTTGTCCAGTTTGAATAGTTTAAATTTGTTTAGTGATGTGTATGCGTACATATGTGCACCTGTGTGTGTGATTTGTGTTTTAATCCAGTATGTGTTTTATCTTATAAGTCTTGTCTGTGCATCTGTATGTTCTTGCTGTGTGGAGTGTTGTATAAATGTTAATCACATCAAATTGAATGATAGTGTATTCAAGTCTTCTGTGGTCCTTCCTGATTTTTTTTTGTTTATCTGTTCTATAAATTATTGAGAGAGCACTATTTAAAATCTTTGACTATAATTGTGGACTTGTTTATTTGATCTTGGAGTGATGTTTTTCCTTCATGTGTTTCGAAAACTCTGTTATTGCTGCACTAATGTTTAGGATTCTTGTATATTGATTAATTGACTGCCACTCCTTTTTAAAAAATTAGTGACCCTTCTTTTCTCATGTAATCTTCATTTCTCTGAAATTCACTTTGTCTGATACTAATGTAGGTACTTAAGCTTTTTATTCTTTTTGTGCCTCAGACTGGTTAATTCATTTAACACGGCCTCAAGTTTTCTGATTATTACCTTAGTCAACCCAAGTTTGCTGTTTAACTTCTCTAATGAGTCCTTCATTTCAGTTATTGGACATTCCAGCTTCAGAACTTCTATTTGGTTATTTGAAAATAATTTTTGCCTCTGTATTGATATTCTCTTCTGTTGAGATAACAGCTTCCTGATTTTCTTTAACTCTTTGTCCATGGTGCCTTTTACCTCTTTGAGCATATTTAAGATAGTTATTTAAAGTCTTTGTCTAGTAAGTCCAATATCTGTACTTCCTGGGGAGAGGTTATGTTAATGTCATTTTTTCCTTTGTAATGGAGCATAATTTTTTATTTTTCCACATACTTCATAGTTTTATGTTGAAATTGAAAACTTGGCTTTTTGACTTGTAAAGCTATCTAGTGTTCCTAAGCACGAGAAGGCAGTGATGTGCCTAATGGAGAAAATATGTCTATTAATAAGCTTCATTGAGGCATAAATGTAGTTGATCATAAATTCAGTGTTAATGAACAATCAATAAATGTTAATAAGTTGTCCTTAAATAGAAACACAAATAAAAAGATGTTATATATTGATTGGCTGAAAAAAAATGTTCTGACCAGAAGCTATTTGGAACTTAATCCTTCATTTCCCTTAGGAGTAATGGTTCAATATTTGCTAATTCAGTGTCTGCGGTGACATTATGGAACACGATTACTGTGAATAATGAGAATTAAATATATTTCCTCTCATTTTGTGGGTCACTTTTTCACTTCCCTGGTGATATGCTTTAAAGCATAATGATGAAGACCAATCTATCCATTTTGTTGTTGTTGCTCATGTTTTTGGTGTCATATATAAGGATCCTTTGCCATATCCAAGGTCAAGAACATTTATGCCATGTTTTCTTTTAGAATTTTTAAAGTTTTAGCTCTTACATTTATGTCTTTGATCTATTTCAAATTAATTTTTGTGTGTGTTATGGAGCAGTGGCCCAATTTCATCCTTTTGCATGTGACTATCCTGTTCCCTGGCACCAGTTGTTTGAAAAGAACTTCTGTTAAATGGCTTGGCACCATTGTTGAAAATCAGGTGTCCATAAATGTGTTTCTGGACTTTCAGGTTTTTTTCCCCATTGATTTGTATGTCTCTGCTTAGTCCAGTAATATACTGTCTTATTTACTGTTGCTTTGTAGTAAGTTTTGAAATCTGGAAGTGTGAGTCCTCCTCTTTTGTTTTTCTTTCCTAAGATGAGCTCTTGTTTCTGCATTCTGTTCTACTTGAATATTTATTTCTTCCTCCTGGTCTAAATCATTTTTTTTTTGAGTCCTGATTTCCTTCCTGTCACTGTTAGCTCCTTGTACATTTTTCTTTATTTCAGTTTTCAGAGCCTTCACTTTTTCCTCTATTTTGTGACCATACTCAATAATTTCTGTGAGCATCCTGATTGCCATTATTTTGAACTGTGCATTTGATAGGTTGGCTATCTCTTCGTCACTTTGTTGTATTTTTTTTTCGGGAGCTTTGATCTGTTCTTTTATTTGGGTCTTTTTTTTTTTTGTCTTGACAAGCCTGGTACAGAGTAAGGGGTGGAGCCTTAGGTATCCACCAGGGCACGGCAACCCAAGTCGCTGTGTTATGATGTCAGTGGAGGAGGGGTCCAAGAGGGAACAGTGCCACTTGCTCAGCTCTCTGCCAGCTTTCATTCACTTCCTCTGCTACCCACAAGTAAATTGGGCTCTTCTGGTGTTGATTCCTGTGTGGTTGGGTTTGTGTACATTCTAGGACCTCATGGGTCTATGAACTCTCCTGTGAGGCTGGGAGTCTCTCCCACTTCTGCACCCCCCACAGGTGTTTTCAGTCAGAGGTTTTGAGGCTTTATTTCCTCGCACTGGATCCCTGGGTTGTGTGGTCTGTCTCACTCCCCTGTAGTTCCTCCTGGTTTATCCACACGCAAATGTGGGACCACAAGCTCTGCCAGCCATCACCTTGCTTGCCCTGGTCTACCAGCTGCTTCCTCGCCCAGTCTACCAGCTGCCACAGTTCTCTAGCTGCTGCCTTGCCATGAGTTCTCCCTGCTCAGCTGCCTGTCTCCACCCCTCCTACTAGTGTAGATGAATATTTCTTCTTTAACTCCATGGTTGTCCAACTTCCATATAGTTCAATTTTCTGATATCAGTTCAATTTAAAAGAAACTGGTGTTTTTTGTTTTTAAATTTCTTGTCCTCCTCTTGGTTGTGTGAGGAGGCACAGTGTGTCTACCTAAGCCTCCATCTTGGCTGGAAGTCTACTCCTTTTTTAAAATATATTTTATTGATTATGCTGTTACAGTTGTCCCATCTCCCCCCCTTTATTTACCTCTAGTCAGCCTGCTTGAGACTACCAGTGATCCACAGTCTGTGGCTGTCTTCTTCAGTTGTTAATCTAGTCACTCTCTAATCAGCAGTTAGGCTTAAGCACTACAGAGTGGGGCAGAATAATTCCTGTCAGTGAGGCTACCACTTCCCCTCAGGCCATAGCCACTTGGAGGGGAGTGCTCTGCCTGAGCAAGATGGCTCCTGCACTATGAGGAATGACAGCACAGGGATCCTGGCAGCTGCTCCCTCAATTCTCTTCCCGAAGTCATCATCCCCAGTCTCTCCTTAAATGTCTCTAGTTCACTCTGTCCCCCATTTTCTGGGTAAGTTGCTGCAAATGAAATTCTGTGCATTGGCCCTTTAAGAGGCTTTCTGTCTCTCCAGCTATCTTTCCCTGGCAGATAGAAACCCTGCTAGTTTTCACAGCTGGGTGTTATCTGGGTTCCTTTCCACCTCTGGTGATGTAGGTTGGGGAGCCTAGCTTGGGGTTTAGATCCCACACTTCTCATGGGGAACCCCCTGGGTGCTGAAATTGCCCTCCAGCACTTCAGGTGTTGCCCATGAGAGCTCAGCCAGGCCCCTCATGTCTCTGCACTCCTTACCCATTATGGGGTGGTGAAGTGGTTTCTTCTGCCTGTCCATGGTTATAAGGCTTCTCTCCAGCTATTGTTCAGTTGGTTATTCTGGATGATTTCTCTATAATTCATTTGGAATTCCAGATTAGTCCTGGGAGGAGGTTAGGTAGTTTCCACTCACTCCTCCACCATCTTGGATCTCTGGAAAATGCACTTTAGAAATGACCTAAACCAACTTAGAGTGTTGAATCAAATTTCAAATTACCTTGTCCTATATATTTATAAATTTATTAAATAATCTAGGTAAATATTTGTCCACCACATATTTTCTTTCTTAAAAAAAAACCTAGCACACTAGTCTTATACCTCTCTAGTTGGCTATACCCCTTTGCCTGTAGATTATGGATTATATTAATGCAGACCAATGTAACCTATAATTTTCTAGAGTATCGTACCACTGGGTACTTGAATCTTATGAGTGGTATGACCAATGTAAGTGGCTTTTACACCTTTGAGGTGCATTCACTCTGTCTTCTGGTACTCATGCACGCTCACGTACACATTTCCCTCTTTTTCTTATTCTCAAGGTGTCCTTATATACCTGCATGTAATTTCCTATGGCATTTCTTTCTTTTCTTGTTAAAAGGCTTATTTTACAATGATTGGTTAAAATACTTCTCAACAAAAGCATTTGTGTACCTAGTGACATTTCTTATTAAGGTATTAATGACGATGAAGAACCAGAGCATTAGGTTTTGCTTTACACTTATTTTTGTGCCCTGGAACAAAC
>PVIA01012359.1:0-38224 GCA_004024845.1 Tonatia bakeri
ATCAATTATGTTTCACAAATGAGCTAAATAGAACCACAGACATGGAAATAAACAACAAACTGCCAGGGACCAGAGGGGACAGGGGAGGAGGATAACTGGGGAAGAAGCGGGAGGGGCAAGCCAAGGAATACAATTAGAAGACTCATGGGCACAGACAATGGGGGGGACTGACTGTGGAGGGGAGGGCAGGGCAGAGTAGAGCAACGGGAAAATAGTGGGACAACTGTAATTGAACAATAAAAACTAAATATATAAAAAAAGAACAAATGAGAAAATACATTTCAGACACAGCAGTGCTTGAGCCCTAGTAACTATTATACCATTCTATCGCTATTACTATGCATTTGGCTGTACCACTAACATATCTTCTGTAGGTTGCTCACTCTGTAGTCAGTAGTAAAAATTAGATGATCTGGTATGAATTTTGGAGTTGTTGCCTGGTTTGCTACCCATCTTTCAAATCATTACTGTGAGTAGAAAAATATAGTGCCATATGATTATGAAGAGTGGAAGATGCCTTTTCAAGGGATGGAGCTAATTTATTACTTATCTGCAAGCAAAGTCGAACTCTGAAATTAGGAAAGGGATCTAGCATATCTCTTTTAAATATTCATAGGCAATAAAAACTCTGGCTGTTTGATTGACTTAGCAGGCAATTGAATGTTACCTTTGCTCTGCATAATTGCATCTATAGGAAACATTAGGTAGGCAATAAAAAAAAAACCCACAAACCTCTGACACAGGCATTTAATGGAAAAGAAAACAGGCCAAGGCCCACCTTCAAGTGAACGGGCACTTTGTTTATGAATGGGAAAACTGTTCTGCTTTAGCCAACAAAGAAAATCAAGAAAATGATGGCTTAAAACAAAATTCAGGATGTTTGACTATAACAATCTAAAATACAGCATGGATTTTTTAAAAAATAAATCCATTTAAAACCTCTGTTACTGTAATTATTTTATTTCACCATCCCCTTAGATAATTTATCCAAAGGCTCCATCTACATTGTATCAAAACGCCGTTCTTTTCAACTAAATTATCAATGGGAACATGAAAACGATTTATTCAGCTAACAAATTATTAGGTGTGTCTCTATTACCCAGGTAGTTTGGAATTGATCAAAGCATCAAGATTATACCCTGAGAAACAGGAAAACCCTGTTACGACCCATCGTTTTAACTCAACAGCTTATCTTTAAAGTTATGTCAGCTTATTAAAGACAAGCACAACGGAATCTGAGAAGGCTCTTATCTCTAACATGATGTGGTTTTCATCAAAGCAGTAAAGCACTGAATGCACTTTATTTTCCTTGCCAAATTACTCTTAGGTGGCTAGATATTTTCTATATGCACAGCCAGGGCTGATAGCGGTTTCAAGTTTCTTTATTTTGAGTTTCTTTATTGTTACTATAGCATTCTGCTTAATTGATCATGAAAGTAGAAATGGAGAACTTCCAATTGCGAGGCTTCTGTTAGTCTTCTGCATTTTACTTAAGTAATGGAGGTGGGTCCATTCCATTGTTTTTCACATCAAAATATATGTATTTGCTTGTCTATTCATGCTCTTGAGGAGGGTGCATTTTGAAGGCAGTTACTCACAACTATAGCATACAGCCTAGTAAAAGTGAAAATGCTGATCATTTATTGAATATGTACTCTGTTCCTAGCACTGTAGCAAGCACTTTCTATGCAGGATTTTCTCTTTTCCTCAGTGGAACTCAATGAAGCAGGATCTGTTATCACAGATAAGGTTATGAGAACTTGAAAATATTTCCCCGGTCACAAAGCCAATGAGGTGTAAGGGGATATGCCAGTCATTAATTCTATTGTCTTTCAACATTGATCTCTTGGTGATACTGGAATCTCTTTGCCAGTTGGCATGCTAAGCTTTGCCTGTAGAGGGCGCTGGAGTAACACAGGGGTGGTGGTGGGGTAAGTCTCTTGGCTTCAGTGTGTTTTTACTTCTTTCTTGCTCCTGTGGCTCTGGTTTGGCCTGTGGGTTGCCCAGTGGAGCTCACCTTGTCTGTTCCTCACTCTCTCCCCATAAACTTCAGCAGCACCCTCTACAAGTGTCTTCTGACAAGTTCTTTGGGTATCCCAGAGGCAAGTTCAGCATGAGTGACAAGTCCACAGGCAGCTTCCCAAAGCCCCAGCCGGTTTTCCTAAGTTCAACAGCACCTACTTCAGACAGCTTCCCAGCGAGCCCACTGGGCAACCCATCTGGCTTCCCAGCAAATTCAGTACCATCCCCGTGGGTGACTTCCCTGTGAATTTGGACAGCACCTCACTCCAAATTCCCTTCATATAATCTTCAGCCTCTGACGATGTAGGAGCTCTGGGTTGGGTCAACCTGGTGAACTTCCTCGTGGGCTGCAAATACGTTCTTTCCTAACAGGTTTTAAATCCCAGCCTTGGGTAGATCTTGCTTCCCCAAGTCAGGTCTGTCCTCGGGTACTATTCCTCAGCCCTAGGGTATTCTTTTGAGCTCCCTTCTATTCCCTCTTAAAAGTTAATCCCCAGTAAATAGGTAATAGTTATTGATATTAAACCTTCCCTGTGCAACTTACTGTGTAGTTTCTGTGACCTGATAGTGACTAATACAAGGGGCTCTTCCAATCCAAGTTTTTCTGATTCAACATTCAAAGTTTTAACAACTCAGTTTAGACACAGCAGACTAGGTGTTTAATCAAGGTTTGTTGTTGAGTTGAATTATTATTTATTTGGGGGAAATGCCAGGTTCCACACCAAAGCCCTTTGAAATACGAACACATAAGAAGTGTTTGTGGTACTAAAGGTTTGCAAGAGTAGTATGCAAATGAGGCTGATGCCAAGACAAGGTCAGAGAGCGATCTATTCCTAAGCACATGTACTTCTGTTCCAGAAGGGAGAAATTCTGAACACAGCTAATGATCAAAATTGAGGTCTTTCCAAAGCTTCGCCAAGGGCAGTTTCACAATGTGCCTTGACTTCTTTTTTTTTTTTTTTTTTGCTTGAACTACAATGTCTCTCCTGACACTAACATTCAAATATAAATAAAAGCACATTCTATTTCTATTTCAAAATACAAATTTAAATGACCTATGATTTAGTTGCCACCTAGGAATAGCTATTTCACCTTCAGTTCTATGGCAGTGCCAGCAGGACAAAATGGCAAGTGCCTGCTGGGAATCCCCCTTTTCCATACTGATCGATCGGATAAGGGGACTACCCCACCATGATGGCGGCAGGATGAAGGACTTTTTGGGGGCTCACTGCTGGCACCCTCACTCTGATCTGCCCCACCTACTTCTCTTGAGGACTGGGCAAAGTCCTACTCAGGCCTTCTTTCCTTCCAGTTCAAAACACGATGGAACTCATCCCCCAATGAATTAACAAACGGTCTCCCGCACATCTCTCTGGCTACCATCCCTGCCTAGGACCTTTCTTTCCCTTCTCCACCTACTCTGCACAGGGGAACTGCTCACTGGCTTCCTCCCTTCTTCCTCTCTATTGTCTTCTGTGATGCGCCATCGCCGGAGTCTCTCTATTCCCAGGGAAACTGTCAGCACTGCTCTAGTCAGGCTCATGACTGCTGCCCTTCTGTCCCAATTCCATTTTTGTTTTCTGGCTTTTAAATTTTTTTTTTGAAATTAAAACATCATTTTGCAATTACAGTTTCCATTCAGTATTATTCTGTACTGCTTTCAGATTTGCAGCAGAGTGGTTGGAGAACCATGTACTTTACACAGCGGTCTCCCTAATGGCTCAGGTACCTGCCTGGCCCCATACGCGGTTATCACAGAGCTGTTGACTCCGTTCGCTACGCTGTGATCCATGTCTCTGTGACTGTTCCGTACCTACTGACTGGTACTTAATCCCTTCACCTCTTGCACCCAGTCCCCCAAATCCCCTCCAGGGGATGCCCACTTTCGTCTTCCTCTTTCCCAGCCTTGCTATTGTATTTGCCATCTTTTTCATGGCTGCTGCTCCTCAGCACCCTGGTTTTCACTGGAGACTCCTCCACCTCTTTGGCCGTGTCTTCTCGTCTCCTTTGTACACACTGTATCCCCTCCCTAACACTTGATTTGGGCTATAACCCCTGACTTCTGTCCATGATTCTTTTTCTTTTGGTTTCCCTCTGGTGACCTCATGAACTCTACGGTTGTGACTGGCGCGTAGCTGGATCAACCCCCTATAGGTATAACTAGTCTGGATCACTGTCCTTAACTTCAGGGCTGGAGATCCCTCTCAAAGTGGATTATGGGATAGCCCCACCTGGATGCTCCATAAGTATTGTAGCAGACCCAGTAGGGGCCCTGCAACATAGCCCCTTGACCTCACAACCTGAGTTCGCCTACACTCCTGGGGCCAGTCACTGTGCATACTGCTAGCACCTGCTTAAGCACCTGCATTTCTCAGTTTTCTTGCTCTAAGCAGCCCAGAATATCCTGGGATTTTATGCATCCAACAGCAATCCTCAAACCAAGAGCGACCACAGTCAATGGATAAGCACTCCGCTTTCCATTAGATCATAGGGCAATTTACAGTATGCTCCATAACACGAATCTATGTGACTACCTTACAACTCCCAATGGGACTGAGCCCAGTGCGAACACAATGATAAAAGCGCCCTTCCTGCAGGAGCCCTCCAACCTTTCATTCCCACTCTCCGCCCTCCCTCGCTTGTCCTTGTCGGTATCATCTCCCAAATTCACTACCAACACGTAAGCACTTGACTCAGGGATTGTTTTTGGTTGGCGTCAGACTTAACCAGGCACCTCAGGCTCTGTGCTGAGTAAAAAGTGACGCCTGATCTTCCGCCTCCATACTTGCTTTACTTTCTTGTTTCTTAATCTTGTTGATAACAAATTTCAGATACCTGATCACCTAAATCGGTAACCTAGAGGCTCTCAGAGATTTTTTTTTCATTTTCTCTGTACCTCTTATCAATGGCCTTGCCTTCAACTGAGCTGAAAAGAGCATTACTTCCCGAGTCTCACTGCCTGCAATCTCCCCACCTCTCCTTCCACCACCCCCACTCCACTGGCACTCAGAGGTCATGGAATCTCATCGTGGCATCCCTCTTCTCCTTCCCCCTCACGTTTTGTTGTTTCTTAAAGATTTTATTTATTTGTTTTTAGACAGAGGGGAAGGGAGGCAGAAATGGAGGGAGAGACACATCAGTGTGTGGTTGCCTCTCGTGCGCCCCCTAGTGGGGATCTGGCCCACTACCCAGGCATGTGCCATGACTGGGAATTGAACTAGTGACCCTTTGGTTCACAGGCCAGCGTTCAATCCACCGAGCCATGCCAGCCAGGGCTCCTTCCCCTTCGCATTTGACCCTCTTCTGTGGCTCCCTGATGGCATGGGTGCAGACCATAGTATTTGTGAGGCACAGATCCCCCTTGGCCATCTTGCTCATGCCTGCTTGCTTGGGCTCACCTTTAGCCACATCCCTGAATTTGCATTTCAGGCTCCAGAAAACCCAAAAGGTTTGCAGATTTGCATGTGGAGTCACCCTCACACTTTTGATTCTTTGCACATGTCGTGTCCACCTGCCTGGACTTGCCTGCCCACACTTCCCCAGCTGGCTGTGTCCTGCTGTCACTTTAAAATGTTCACAGATAATTCACAAGGAATCTCCTCCAGGAAAGCCACCCCAAAGCCTCCCTGTGCTCACCCACGTGGGTGTGTGCACTTTTTCTGTGTTCTCTAATGCTCTGTGATAAGTTCTGACAATACTTTTTGCTTCTTATAAGAATATTATTTGTTTTAAAATATTATGTGTTTTCATGTCCTAAACACACTAACAAATCAAGAAGCTGTTGCTCAGCCAATCAATATTTATAAGTAACGAGCCCTGGCTGGCATAGCTCAGTGGATTGAGTGAGGGCTGTGAACCAAAGCATCGCAGGTCCGATTCCCAGTCAGGGCACATGCCTGGGTTGCAGGCCACGGCCCCCAGCAACCGCGCATTGAGGTTTCTCTCTCTCTCTCTTTCTCCCTCCCTTCCCTCTCTAAAATAAATAAACAAAATCTTTAAAAATATATTTATAAGTAATGGAGGACAGAAACTTTCTCATACTTATCAGCAAACCTTAGGGCAGTGTCTCACACGTGGCAGATGCGCCTCATAAGTGGGTATAAAACCAAACTTCATTACGAGCTATTTTTTCATCTTGACAAATGAGCCACTCTTGAATTCAAAGA
Organism: Tonatia bakeri; assembly: GCA_004024845.1. Classification (NCBI taxonomy): domain Eukaryota; kingdom Metazoa; phylum Chordata; class Mammalia; order Chiroptera; family Phyllostomidae; genus Tonatia; species Tonatia bakeri. Next base: position 6,189 of record PVIA01012359.1, read on the forward strand.
GTGTATGCCGAACACTGTATGCCATACCACGGAAAAGTGTGGTATGCTATTTTCTTTTCATTTCAATTTGAAAGATTCTTGCCATGTGGAAATATAAAAACTCTTCTTTATCATTTGGGGAGAACAAACCGTATCCCATATCTTGAGTACCGACAGAATCACATGTATTATTAATAGATAACATCTGACCATAACAAAAGCGTGTGTGCCTCTGTGTGTGGATGTTCACAGCGAACGTGACGGACAGAGAAAGAGACAGACAGAGACAGGTAGATAGATGTGGAGATACCTACACATACTGTGTCACTGGGTAGGAAAAACAACTTAGCCATCAGAGAAGATCTGATTTTGGCCACCAGGGTATTTACTCCTTTGTGGAGTTGAGCATATTTCTGTATTTGGTGTGTCTGTTTCCTGTACAAATCAAATCCCTACTTGAAAGTGTTTTCTCCAGACAAAAATGGTATCATCAACATGTAAATATGTCAGTCATGTCTAGCACGTGACAGTTTCTGAAATGTGGAAGCTGAGCTAATGTTTAAATACTCCTCATTTTATTTGAGAAGCCTAAAAGTATTTGCCAGGGGTTTATGCAAATCAGCTTAGAGACGTTTCACTCTCATCATCATACCTCTTCATGTAGTTCTCTCCACCGAGAATTAAAGGTCTCCAGTTCCTCGTTGATCAGCTCGTCCATGACTCCGCCATCTGTTAGGGTCTGTGCCAGTAGGCGAATCTGATTCGGGTTATCCTCAGAATGTTGCATCAAATTGTCAAGTGACTGAAACACAGTTGCAATGATTACTAGTTCTCTTCTTTTCTCTAAATACATTGAATTAATACAAAATGCTCAGTGGCTTCTGAAGCAATACTGAATTGGGAACATAAAACATGAAAGATCGGTGTTATTTCAAAAAACAGAGGGCAGGGCAAAAGTAGGTTTGCAGTTGTTTGAATGGAGAAAAATACAATGATTAATAAGTAATACAAGAATAAACTGTTTCATGTACTCAAATGCGAACCTCCTTTCACCCTACCCTCTATTTTGTGGCTCTATGTAAATCTTCATGGGCTGATGGCGAGAGTGTGGAATGAGGCACTTAAAAACGATTCACAGCCACCTCCTTCTTTGATGCCCTCTACTCTAAAACCCAGAAAAGTAAAATACTCAGTGCCCCGTTACACCTACTGATGGCAATATGACGTGATTCTGACAGCATTATGTGGGTAGAAATTTAAGAAGTTTCCTTCCCAACTTAAAAAAAAAAGACGCAGTCTCTTTAAAAGGAAACCCTTCACCATTCGCCCTTCAAACGTTTTTATACACCCAGAGGTAAGGCGGCCATCTTTGGACTGGGAGGCAACAGGCATGAAAATGAGGTTCCTCAATGTGGTCATTTGATAGGATACCTAACTGCATTGCACGTCTTTGTTCTGGACACTATCCTTTAACTAATGCCATGTAAGTTTGCTTCTGTTTTTTCGGAAGATGCAGTGCATTGCTGCTGATTCACAAGGAATATCTGGTCAATGAACATCTCTAAACAGGACAGGCCCAAAGTAGAGCCCATGGCGGGGCCTCCCACTGCTCTTCGATACCTCTTCAGCTTTTATAATTGTCTTGTGAAAATAAGAAATCATTTTGATACAATGATGTCTAGGTTTCTCAGCCTAGACATCTCTTACATTCTGAGACCCCAATTATATTTTGTCTAAAGGAACATTTTGCATTTTCCTCACATTTTGATTAATTTATATACCTTATTTGAGCATGTTTACACAGGGCTGGACCACATATGGTTCTACGTACAATAGATATGCCACAACTACATATTCGTTTTCAATAAAGGAGTATGCAAAAGTACAATAAAATGAATACAACATTGATGATTAAGTGTCACAAGTTCACATAAATTGAAACCTATGTATGAAAACCCTTTTCATTTTATTTTTCAAAGCCTTCAAAATGGAACTTGAAAATATACTAAAATTTGGAGTGCATTAAATTATATGAGCATATTAAAGACATTTCTAATATCAAAGCATGCCCATTTAATACCTCAACACATTCCATAAGGTATGAATTGATGACTTTCAATAACTTAAAACATGTCCCGATGTAGTCAATGTAGCTTTGAAACTAGAAATAATATTTTACATTATCACCCTCCTTAGCCCTACTCCGAAAGGAGGAAAGTCGTGCACCCAAACTGTCTCTGTAGGTCTATAGTAGACCTAAGCAGTCAGAGAAAACTGTCAACATAGAACTTAGTGATATAGCAGAAGACAAATATCCTCTATAGAGGTTATTTAAACTCTTTAAATCCTTGAGACTGGAAGGATTTTAGAGGAAACAAAGGCTTCACCCAAAGTGCCAGTGGCCGCGGGGGGTGGGGGGGCGGAGGAGGGAGGCAAGGCAGCTAGTCTGTGGGCTGCTCTCTTTGAACTTGTTATATATATACTGCATATGAATGGTCATCGGTTAGATGAATTGACAACGTACTTCTAGCACCTCGGAGATTTCCTCAGTTCCACCGGGAATAGTCTCAGTGGTTTTCAGTTTGAGTTCCACCTCATTTAGCCACTTGTTCGCCTTCTCCAAGTAGGACAGTAACTCATGCCAACAAGCCCAAACTTCCTAAGAAAAAAAAAAAGGAAGATCCCAGATGAAATATATTAACAGAAAAGTGACAAGGAGACTTTGGCATTTCCATTTTGAAAACCTCTAAAAATAGAACATTCCTTTTACGTCGCTCACCTTTCCTTCGCGGTAGATCATTGAAAATGCGAGTAGTCATTTTGATCACTTAATATGTCCATAATTACAAATCATTAAGGAAATATCTTAGTACATGAATAAATTCAAGGTTCAGTGATTTACTTTTTTAAATAAAGAAATAATTCATCAACATTAAAGTCTGGGAAACAGAAAAATAAAAGTGTAACTAAAAATGCATCTATAAGCCTAACATCCCGACACGTCAACTACCACTGCTTTTCCGTAACCTCCTTTAAACTTTAGCGTATATAAATTTGATAGTTAAAATTTAAGTATGGATGTAACTGCCACGCCTTTTTCACTAAATATTACATCATATAATTTTTCTGTAATACTAAGAAGACATTTTTAATGAAAATCTAAGGTTAAATTTAAGTGGGTATATATTTTTTTTGTTTCTTTAACATTTACTGAATAGTTATATCGTTTTTATTTTTTCTGCTCTTACAAATTTGTGGTGAACATCATCATGTGTAGGGATTTTTTTCTTATTTCAAATTATTTCCTTGTGGCCTATTATCATAAATATGACTATGACCTATATCAAGGGTATGGCTAATTTTAAATGGCTTGTGATATACAAATGATTGACATGCAAAAGGACTTATACACTATAGAGCAAAACTTTAAGATCGCTACCAGAATATATAGAAGAGTATTTGTCTGACATTGGGATGGGGAAGGAAAGCCTGGAGGAGTATTTCAAAGAAAAAGAGAAATGTGTACCCAATAAACATATGAAAATACATTCAAACTCAATAATCAGGAGAATGTAAGACAGGATTACAATGAGGTATTTATGCCATGATGACTGATATATATATATATATATATATATATATATGTGAGAATTCTGACAAGTTTAAGTGTGAGAAAGGACATACAGTAACACACATTTGCATTTCTTGCTAGCAGGTGTGTGTAGTGCAATAGCCAGTTTGGCAAATAGTTTGTCATTCTCGGTAAGGGGAATATTCGCATACCCAACCTTCTACCAACTCCAATTTTCAGTCCATATCCTCAGAGAAACTGTTTTGCGTGGACCACACCGACAGTCACCAGAATGTTCATCTCAGCATTTTTTTGTGATAACCAAAATTTTAAATAAGAAAGAAAACAACTTTAATATCCACTGGCAGGAGAATGGATGGATACAAACTTACAGACTGTGCCCCATTTAAACTGAGAACAAGAAAGTAAAAACGAATACACTCTCAAGCAGAACAATATGGATGAATTTCAGACACAAAAAGTTGGGGGTGAAAAGAGAAAGCTCTAGAATACCGTATAGTATGTGTTACCATTTTTTTTGTAATGCTCAAAACAAGCAAAATTGAGCAACATATTGTTTAGAAATTCCTATGTGTGTGATAAAATATTTATAAGCAAAGGAGTAATAAAGGCCAATTTCTGGATCATGGTTGTGTCTGTCACGATAAACTAAGGAAGATGCACTGGAAGGTAAGATTATAAAAATAGTCATCTTCCACCCTGGTTGGTGTGGCTTAGTGGATTGAGCACCAGGCTGCAAAACAAAGAGTTGCCGGTTCGATTCCCACTCAGGGTACATGCTTGGGTTGCAGGCCAGGTCCCCAGTAGCGGGTGTACAAGAGGCAACCACACACTGGTGTTTCTCTTCCTCTTTTTCTCCCTCCCTTCCCCTCTCTCTAAAAATAAATAAATAAAATCTTTTTTTAAGTCATTTTCCATTAGCTTTGAAATTATAAATATCAGGAAAATAAAAGAATACAATAGTACAATTACCACCATCTCTTACAGCACTGCCCGCCCCACCTTCCACCAAAAATGAAGGCTAGGAAGAAAGTTTTATTTTGGGAGAAACTAATATTCTATCCAAATCCCCATATTTTCACCTCTGCTCCTAGCCCTGGCAAATGATAGAAGACACTGTCTCCCTACCTGAGAAAAACTATCAGTCTAACCTGCCTGGCCAGCTGACCCATACTGGCTTGGTATTTTACATACAGTTTTTCCACCAAAAAAAAAAAAGAAAAACGGTAAAATTAAGTATTTTGCTTTAAAAGATGATAGAAATCTTAAATGTGGGTCATTCCCAGCTCCTGCTGGACTACAGGCTGTCTTCCTTCTGGGCAAAGATCCCAATGGGAAAATATAAATATCTCCTTCAATACCCTAGGGTACTTGAGAGCTTTGAAGATAAGGAGATGCAATTGGTAATGTGTCTTACTAACTTTGGTGCAGATTGAGGTAATGAACTATCTTGCTGATTTAACCATCAGGATGGATGGCCTCTTGTGTCCTCGATGCATCTGAAGGACGCAGCTGGGGAGGCTGAATGTACTGGCTTTAAAGGTCACCTTGGCAAAATAAAATATGGTCTCGCAGCCTGAATTGGAGCTAAAAGCCACTTAGTATTAACAGTTTGGAACTTAAAATTACTTTGAAATCACAGGATTGAAATTGACTTTCAGCCTTGGCTGGTGTAGCTCAGGGGATTTAGCACCGGTCTGAGAACCAAAGGGTCGCCACTTAGATTCCCAGTCAGGGCACATGCCTGGGTTGCAGGCCAGGCCCCCAGTAGGGGGCGCATGAGAGCCAGCCACACATTGATGTTTCTCCCCCTCTCTTTCTCCCTCCCTTCCTCTCTCTCTAAAAATAAATAAGTAAAATCTTTAAAAAAAAAAAAAAAGAAAGAAATTGACTTTGAAGAGAATACAAACAAAAGAGGAAACTTTTTTTCCAAGTGGTAAATGAAGCTGATGGGTATAATGCCCCACCCTGAATCAGCCATATTGAAATACCAAATAAAATACAAAGGAAACCATTCTAAATCCATAACTTATCTATGAAACAAATATGAAAAATCCTTAGGTGGCAGAAACAAACAGAGAGGATGGGCCAGAAATAATACAATGGTAATAATAATAATAATAGTGAGAAGAAGGATCAGAATGACAGCTGCTCACATCCACTGAGCAGCGGGCTACGCACTTCAAACAGAGCCCCTCACTTACTTTTCTCAATAGTACCTATGAAACAGGTACTGTTTTTCAGTTCATCTTACAGAGAGGAGTCTGACAAGTTAAGCCACTAGCCCAAAGGCACAAGCTCTAAGGGCCTAAATGAATAATTCGAGCATAAGTATTCTTATACCAGAGTCCAAGTGCCTTCATCACTATGTCTCACACGTGACCCTCAGTTGCCACATAACTGATAAAGATCAGGAAAAGCAACTGACCTCCAGAGTCTTGCACTTCCCATTGAGCCTGGTGCAGAGCCACTGGTAGCCGCTGGTGAGGCTTTCCAGCTCCTTGTTCAAGGCCTCCTGTGCTGCAGGTGGGGCCTGGGCTATGACGCTGTTCACGGACTCCGTCAGGAGCTTCACTTTCGCTTCTTTTTGCTGGGCCTCTTCTTTAGCTCTCTGAAAAAGAAAGAATGTTCTGCTTGTAGCAACACAAGGCCTTCCCTTCCCACATGCTTTCTTTAAAAAAAAAAAAAAAAGTTGGCTCAGAAATAGCACAATAATACAATAATACCATTTTATTGTTGTTCAATTACGGTTGTCCCCATTTTTTTCCCCCATTACCCTCCGCGTCCCCCCCACACCCCCCACCTCCCACAGTCCTTATCCATCACATACTTCCTTCCCCACAATGAGTCTATTAGAGTGAGATTAATATTAAAAAATCCAATACTGACTCCCATCACGTGCATAAATTTAGGGTTAGTTAAAATTGGGAATCTGAAAGAAAACAATCCTAATCAGGACATAGTAGATCTTTCATCAGAATAGTTGAAAAAGTCATCTGTACGGGGGGATGTATTCGTAGATATCTATATTTCTCTATCTTTCGCTATATGAAACAAGAGATAAACAATTATTTCAATACCAGGTTCAAAAACATCTCATAGTCTAGAATTGAAATCACTTGTAAATTACTCAGATGGATGAATAATATGGAAATCAGTACAAATATCATTTAAATCACAAGATCACTAATACAGAAACATCTTCATTCTATATTTGCAACTATATTTTGGTCAAAGAGAGTTCTGTTCAGTAACTGAAAACACAAAGGAGAGAGAGGAGGAGAGGGCAGCTCCTGACCTGGGAGGGCCAGCCTGGGACTCCTAACCACGCCTCGGTCATCTGTGAGGGGTAAAGTCGTTCACAGAATACCAACATCAGACGAGGCTACCTCGTTAGCATCGCAGACCCATGGCCACACCGCCGCTCCATCCATCATCACGTTAGAACACAGACAAGGACATAAAAACTGTCCAAGCCACATAATGCCAAACACTCCCCTATCCTGGTTAATAAAAGCTACCTCTGCATTTTTATCAACCCCACGTTCAGCCTCCCTGTAGCCTTCCCTCCACCCAGGGAAAAGCTATGAAGGTATGCAATCATGGAGTTATTCCCACTCCCCAACAACATGCGATCCAAAGCAAAGCCCTTAAATCCTCCCTCAAATCATGTACCACCGATTGGAACCCTACAACAGGTTCTCTCTCTGACAGGCTCTTACTCACACAACCCCGTGTTGTGTGCACAGGTTCTGGATGGCGTGCACGCTCCCTTGTGACTGAAAGTAATCAACCCAACTTGTTCACCCACAGAGGTATCACCATGGCTCTCTGATGGGAGAGAGTGAGTTCACACTCCTTAACTTCCAGCGTGCACATGTTAGAAATACAAACACACACAAGGAGCCTCTCATTTGGGTTACTCCACAGGTCAACCCCCCCGACATGTGTTCTAAGCATAAGTAGCTTATGTATGATGTGAAGGAAATACTGGAAGGGGAATGGAGGCAGGAAAGGGCAGAGAGATTATAAGGTACCCTTATTGTAACCACCAATTACTGTTGGTGAGTAGAGTCTGATCCTGCTGGGAAGCTCTGGGAAACACAGGCCTCAGGGTTATATCTCACTCGGGGGTGAGGACGCTGGTGTATTTAGATAGCATCTCCCATCACCAGCTGAAGGCTACTGGAGGAATGTTAATCTCCTGGTACGTGAAGCGGGGTACACAGGTGGCAAAGGTGGGATTCAGAGGCCACAAAGGGCTGACATGTAAATAAAGGCAGGTTCTGGGATTATACCCTAAGAACCCTGAAACACCAGTTCAAAAGAACCCATGCACCCCAATGTTCAGAGCAGCACAATTTACAATAGCCAAGTGCTGGAAGTAACCTAAGTGCCCATCAGCAAATGAGTGGGTCAAAAAACTGTGGCACATTTACACGATGGAATACTACTCAGCAGAAAGAAAGAAGGAGCTCCCACCCTTTGCAACAGCGTGGATGCAACTGGAGAGAATTATGCTAAGTGAAATAAGCCAAGCGGTGAAAGACAAATACCATATGATCTCACCTATAAGTGGAACCTCATCAACAAAACAAACAGGCAAGCAGCAAAGAACCAAAGGCAGGGAAATAAAGAACAAGCTGACAGTAAGCAGAGGGGAGGTGGGAGGGGATAACCGGGGGAAAAGGGGAAGCGTTTTCAGGGTCATGTTTGAAGCACACATGCACAAAGTCAAAGTGGGGTAGGATCCAGGGTGGAAGATGGGGATGGCTGCGGGGGGAGTGGTGGGAGGGAAATGGAGACAACTGTACTTGAACAATAATAAAAAAAGAGAGAGAAGGAAGGCAGGTTCTAACAGGCAGGAGCTGGGCATATATGCAGCGAAGTAGTGAGGGGAAGCGGATGCGAGCAGCAAACGGCAAAGTCGGCTACAAAACGCCGCTGTATATTGTAACGCAATCAGCCTATGCCTTTGGACTTCACCCCATCACGCCACAAAAGCACACAATATGATGGCAAACAGGAGTTGTTTTGGCATTTAAATGATTGCCTTCGTGGATTTTAATTTAATGGATTGAAATTTTTAATTAAAAATTGTGAGTCGATCTGTTTTTTTTTTTTTTGCCATCACTGAGCTTGGGATTTGTTTTCACACGAACCATATTTGGCTCCAGTAATTTCAGCATTACAAACAACTTTGACAACCATTAATCACGTAGTGCGCTCTGCCCTGTGCTACACCGGCCATGCCGCATGTGCTACCTCGTTGGGCCATGAACAAAAGCTTGTGGGATGTGTTTTGTTATTTTCATGTTATCCAACAGAAAACACTGGTTCAGAGAGTTTACGGAAATCAGTCTGGGAGTTTTATCTTTTCCCCCTTACAGTTTCTATTCAACTCATCTCAAATTTCTCCATGAGATGAAGAAGGCGCATACTGTAGTAGATCCCAATAAATGAAATTACATGTGATACAAGTTACAAACAACCTATGCAACTGTCAAAAATGAAGAATTAGAAACACTTCTTTCCTTGTTTTTTTAGGCTTTCATAAATTCTTTAGAAAAACAGGCTTAGGCCCTGGCTGGTGTGTCTCAGTGGATTGAGTGCTGGCCTGGGAACCAAAAGGTCGCTGGTTCGATTCCCAGTCAGGGCACATGCCTGGGTTGCGGGTCAGGTCCTCACTATGGAATACTAGAGAGGCGACCAAACATTGATGTTTCTCTCCTTCTCTTTCTTCCTCCCTTCCCCTCTTAAAAAAAAAAAAAAACTTTAAAAAACAGTGTTACAATAAACATTAAAAAAAAAATAGGCTTAGGCCCTGGCTGGGTGCCACCCTGCAAATCAAGGGATCACCAGTTTGATTCCCAGTCAGGGCACAGGCCTGGATTGCAGGCCAGGTCCCCATTAGGGGGTGCACAAAAGGTAACCACACATTGATGTTTCCCTCTCTCTTTCTCCCTCCCTTCCCATCTCTCTAAAATGAAATAAAATCTTAAAAAATAACATGCTTGGTAGTTGGGGAAAGTTCAGAGCTGATAAAAGAAAAGGAGATCCTGAAACTAATAAAAATAATATTTAATATAAACTATAATTTCTAAAACATTATAATAAAAAAAGGAGATCATGAGGAATTTCCCCACTATTGGGAAAGGTAAACAACTACCGTATTACTCAGACTATAAGATGCACCCCCCCCCTCAAATTTGGCAGAAATGATGGTTGTTAATCCTACTGTTGAGTTCTGTTTACATTTACATTGGTGAAATATTATGTTATCTATGTTATTAAATATTTTACCACATCTTTTGCTTCAAAAATGTTTTTCCTATTTTCCTCCTCTAAAACCTGGGTGCGTCCTTATCATCTGAAAAATGCGGTAAATGACTGGTGTAGTTCAGACAGAATCCTCCTCACAAATGGTGGCTTTGCTCCCTTTGTATCCATGACTCGAATCACAATGTGCTCAGACACTTTTCACTGCCTGTGTGTCACATCAGTGGTTCTTAAAGCATGGTTCCTTGGCAAGTTTTTGAAACTTTTCTTTGGCATGACCTGGAAAGTGTTTAGAAATGAAAAATCTCATTCCCAGACTCACTGAATTGGAAATCCTGGGGTGGGATCCGGGAAGTCTGTGTTTTACCAAGTTCTCCCGGTGATTCTGATGCTCACTCAGCTGTGACCGACCATCAGTAAGTACTCTAGCCTGTTACCCATAACTGAGAAGGGCAAGTGCATATGTGTTAGTGGTGATAAGCAAAAGGTGAAAACTGAAATTCCAGAGTTTTCTTTCAAGGGGTCTAATACAAAGCTGCAGCATGTAGTCATTACAGATGTCCAAAACTTTTTTGAAGTAAGATGTTTCCTCTCAAATACCCCTGTAGGCTTTTCTATGTTAACTGAAAAGTTTTGTTTCCGGGGGAAAAAGAAGTGATCAAAATGGCATTACCATTTTCAAGTGGAACACAGGAGAGCAAAGAAAAGAAACAGAAGGAGATGTCTAACTTTTTTTTCTGAGTAAATCGGGAAGAAATACTAACGTAGGTCTGCCAGTCTCCTCTGACAATAAAGATAAATTTGCTCTCAATATGAGCACAGGGGGAGGCCTGGACAAGGTACTATCACCACCCTCTGGATAGTGAAACAGACCTGAAAGACATCATTACCTTGACTGGCAGGCAGAAAAGACAAGGAACGGGATCTCCCTGCCAACTCCCTCTGCTCCTATTGCCACAGGCTGCCTGTGATTTTCTGCTTTTCAATATTACCCCCAATGCACCAGCTTTGTGGCTAGAGCAGTTACCAAAACCTGCAAATCAATGGAGACTAATTGGTAGGGCCACTCATTTCAAAGACTGCTTCCAAAAATTGAAAATTTCAGACAGTCTGCTCTCCAGCACTGGAAAAGGGCTCTGACTGGGTGGTTAGCCAGAGAGGCCAACTGTGCAAGGGGAGAGAGAAGAGGGTCAGAGCGGGCAGGGCCAAAGGAAGGGACCAGGAGGAACAAGGCAGCTGAATACAAGCTGACTGCTGAGTATTCACTGAGGAATCCGAGGCAGTGGCTGTATAGTATTAGAAGAGATGGTGAGAAGAGCCAGGAAGGGATTGAGATGTGAAAGGAAAGGCAACAGGGGTGGCACATGATTCATAGGATAGGATAGGATAGGATAGGATAGGATAGGATAGGATAGGATAGGATAGCATAGCATAGCATAGCATAGCATAGCATAGCATAGCATAGGATAGCATAGGATAGCATAGGATAGTATGGAGTGGAATGGGGTGGAATAGGATAGGGTAGAATAGAAAAGAATGGGATGGAATGGGATGAAATGGGATGGGATGGGATGGGATGGGATGGGATGGGATGGGATGGGATGGGATGGGATGGAATAGAATAGAATAGAATAGAATAGAATAGAATAGAATAGAATAGAATAGAATAGAATAGAATAGAATAGAATAGAATAGAATAGCACAGCATAGCATAGCTTGGGCTGGGGTGTGCTGACTGAGCTGATACATAACACATTCAATCCTTTTTTTTTTCTATCATAGATAAAACCTACTGATATCACTAAATTATTCAACTTGTCTGGGGACTGCCGTTTTCTCATCAGCAGAGAAAAGTGTGGACTATTTTGCTTCTGATGTACCTTCTGGCTCTCAAATCCTATAAAGATATAATCTTCCCAATGGTGACTTCTCCACAAATTTAAACTACAGTCCTCTTGTTTGAAATCTTCCTATGCTTTTCCATTTGAGTTGGAATGAAAACTTCTCAATATCCTACAAAACTCCTGTGTTAACAGATGCACACACACGCCATCAAAAACATCACCAGTCGGTTATCCCGGCTGAGTTATCCTGCTGACTCTCTCCAGGGTGGTAGGCCCCTTTCTCTGCCCCGTTAGCCCCAGGGTCATTGCAGGTGCTCTTGCCTCCAGTGCGAATGTGCTTCCACAAGGTCATTTTAGGGTCGGACTTTTCTTAGGGTTCCTATCTCAGATTAAATACACTTCCTCGCAAAGGCCCTGCACGTCAGTCACCACTTTCTAAAATGGCATCCCACCACCCCCGACTTCCAACCGAGCTCTATTTATTTCTCAATCCCAGTTTATTTTTTGAGGCCAACTCTCATGATCTCAACTAGGTTTGCTTATTTCTCCATTCATTGCCTCCCCCTTGGAATGTAAAGGCCAATTTTCGAGGTAGCTCTTCGTCTTGCTCACCATTAGATTCAGTGTCTAGGAGGATATGGGGCACACAGTAAGGATGCTGTACATCTTTGTTGATGAATGAATAACAGGTCCACGGTATTATTCAATGAGAATGATTGTGCAGTTTTTAATTCTCTAGAAATTGTCACTGCTTATCCAGACATACTTTTACTTACATTTTAATTTTACTTTCTACAGATGGCTAAACCCATGATACACTTGATATTTAGGCATCCGAGATTTCACACGAGTACTTCCTGTTATTGATGATAAGTATCCACTGAATCATTATATAAGTTAAATAATAAAGTATATGCAATTAATTTCTTACGATGCAGTATCAATGATAACAATAAAGGTAATAATAATAATGTAGTTCTGGCATCTGTTTGGTGCCAGGCACTGGATTAGGACCTCCTTGTTTTGCCCTTCTAAGAATTCTGAAAAACAGTAATTTTGACACCCAGCTCACAAACTGGGTTTATGTAACTCACCCAAGGTCATGCAGTTGTCAAGGAGCCAAAACAGGTTTGAAAGTGTCTGATACAAAAATAAGTTTGCTCTGTCATGAGGCCTCAAGGCAAACAAATATCTCTCTGTATGTCACATAGGCTAAGGTGGTTAGATTGTGTGTCACTGCTAGTGCGTAAAGATAATAAGTGTCATTACAGCCACAAATCACTGAGTGCCCACTCAGAGCTGGGCAATTTACTTACATGTACATTTCAATACTCAGTCCATACTCACAAGTCAGGAAATGAGATGATTTAAGCATGATAAAATAGAGGATTACACTGACTACTGATTTGCCCGAGGCCATACTGAAATGCCATTGTGTAGATTCAATTCTCTGCTACATGTCAGTTTGCTCGGCCCTAAATCAATGTTAATATTTTCTTACCCTCTTGTTTCAAGAGAAGTACATCTAAATGCAGTTCTTTGTTTCTCCATATTAAAGGCCATCTGTTAAATATTTAGTACTTTGAAGTCCTAAGAAACCCCTTTAGCCCACCAAATTAACATAGCCTGTTGACTGCATTTTCAAATGTCATGTCAATGATACTTAAGACATATTCTCAGTCGGATTTTGCATCCTCTACAAACAGCTAGTGTGATTAGTTGATTCCAATCTCTCAATGCTATATAATTTCAAGGGGGAAGATGTTCAAAATGGCGATCATCGATATTTGTATTTTGACCCGAATTTATTAAAGCTAATAAAAAGTTGAAGAATTCTACATAGTCTATATCACACCTGAAGCAAAATTAATTAAACATCAACCTTCTACTACTAAACCACGAAAAGAGCAAGGTGTGAAGCATCACAATGTCAAGCAATGTTGCATCCCTTCTCCGTTTTTTTTTCTTTGCTCTGTTTTATGTGGTTTAGTTTACCTTCATCTCGTCCACTGCTCTCTGTAACTCATCGGGGGTTTTATATTCGAAATCTCTCTCCAGGTACTCTTCCTCAGCTTGTGTGATCCATTCATGCATCTCCGACAGATCTTTCTGAAGGCTGACGGTTTTATCCAAGCCTCCCTTTATGGCTTCCTTTCTGGCATAGACCTTTCAGAAAACAAAGCAACAAATAAAATGTGAATATTCAAAGTCATAAAACATTAGCATTATATTCTTACTGAGCTGTCGGGAAATAATAAAATGCTTAGACAGAAAGGATGGAGAGGTAAGAAGCTTGCATGAATGAGGAAAATAACTCACGGTGACTGGATGCACTTAATTTCATATAAGTCTTAAAATGAGACATAGCCATTTACTTGGCATACTTAATAAAAATCAACAGATTCCCTTATGACTATAATTTAGCTGTTATGTTTGGCAATGCTTTTCTATGGGGAATACAGAAAAACAAAGTTTCTCATAATATGTTTCAGTTGGAAAAGTAAATATTATACGTTGGTATACATAGAAGCAGTGTCTTTGTGTTGTCTGATACTGTTTTACAATTTCAAATACCACAGGAACTTAACATTCCTGTACCTCTCATAAATCAAAGAGAAAAAAAAAGAGAATGGATAAAAGCCATTAGCATGTAATTTGCAGAAGTAAAACTGAAATGTGGACATATGTATACGAAAGGATGCTCCATATCATTTGTAGTCGAAGGATTGCAAATGAAGAAGATTTAATGCATTTTCATATGTGAGAGTGGCACAAAAATAATTAGATAGAATGTCCAGTTTGGGCAGGGGTCGGGGGAAGCAAATGTTCGCATACCTGGTGAGAGAAATAGCCAACACAGTACAACCTTTTAGACAGGAAATTGGCAAATGTAATAAAATGTTTAACCATGTATGTGAGTCTATTCTTCTACTTCGAAGAATGAATCTTTCAAAACAAACCACACCAAGTTGGGTGTACAGTGTTCGAATCAGCTTTGAAGACAACAATATACTGGGAAGAAACCTAAATGTGCTTTCTTGGAGAATTAGTGACATTAATTGTGAGACACACACATGCAATGGAATAACACCATGTGATGCCAGGACATCTGTACTGAAGTGAAAGTTGTTTAGTATAGAATTTAAGTTTAAAAAGCAGGTTGCAGCTCTGGCTGGTGTAGCTCAGTGGATTGAGCGCAGGCTGCAAACCAAAGCATTGCAGGTTCGATTCCCAGTCAGGGCACATGCCTGGGTTACAGGTCATGGCCCCCAGCAACTGCACATTGATGTTTCTCTCTCTCTCTTTCTCCTTCCCTTCCCTCTCTAAAACTAAATAAATAAAATAAAAAAAAAGCAGGTTGCAAAACAGTGTTGTGGTAATAGGAGACTTATGCTTTGTGAAGCTTTATGTCTTTCTAAAATACTAACATCTAATGATACAATCATTTACTTATTAACCAGAAGAACAGCAGAACTTAAAACATCTGCAGTAAAAGTAAAATCATGCGTGCTAATGGCTTGTAATATCACACTGAGGGAAAACTCTCAATTTAGTACTAAAAAGATCATAGATGGTGCTTATCTTTTAACTTAAAAAAGTAACTCATAAATGATGTTATTCTTCTCTCTGGGATTAGACTTCTATCTTTTAAGTAACAGAGCTATAACTGTAAAATCTTCATATGTAACTTATAGTTTTAGTATAATGAAGTTTTAATGGTACTTTACCAAATACTTAATACATGCAGAACCATCATCATATTAATTTTCTTATACTCTACAATCATCTTAAGCTTAATTTAGTTAAATCATAACTATTTTAAGTTAGTCTCCTAGTGAATATAGTACCTGATCTATTGAAATGTAAATATTTCACTCTGACACAGCTAGAACATTATTTATACATATTATGCTAATTAAGGCATAAAGATTATTTTGCATAGCCAATAAACCTATAAGAAGCTTAAGGAAACATGCTGTTAAATTTCTACTTAGATGCTCTGCTATAATCTTTTGAGACAGTCGGCAAAGCGACAATAATACCAGAGTGACTAATGTAACTTAGCCAAAGACTTGCAAAAAAACAAGTATCGCATGCTCTAAAACTAAACCAGAAGAAAGGGATCAGGCATGATTTTTTTTTTTTTAAGGAAAGAAAGGCAGAAAATTATTCTGAGAGGACAGCACGAGTGTATTGGAAAGAACGTCAGCTTGGGGTCAGGTGAGCCTGGGCATGTCACGTCATTTGGCTTTATTTCAGCTTCATAACTAAACTACCAGTTGGAACAGATGATTTCCAAGGTCCTTTCCAAATGTAACGCTCTGCAGCTCTAGGACTGATGAGAGAGGCAGATGTATTCACGGTTTCATATTTCAGAAGGGTTTCCATGAAAAGGTTTGGTTTAAAATGCCAACTTCACCCTCACCTTTTTCACATCCGTGGTGCTAACATTTTAGCCTTGAGTTGCCCAATCTACCCCACAGTTTCAGCAGATTACATGACCTCAGCCTTGTAGAGAAAAATAGGAAGTTCTTTACATCTCCTGTTCTAGAACTGGTAAATCTAACACTTGCTCGGCCTGCTCCCTACTCCACTTTCTCCCCCTGGTTTTACTAACACGTAATGGCCATATAGCATTGTGCAAGGTTAAGGTGTACAACGTGAGAATGTAATACACGCATGTAGTGCAGTGATGACCACGGTAAGGTTGGCTAACGCTTCCATCGCCCTTGCATAATTACCGTGCTCTTTTTTTGCGGTCAGAGCATTGAAGATATTTTTAGCAACTGGCAACTAGGTATTCTAGGAGAGTGTGGCTGGGATCTGTGGAATTTGTGTTATGCAACAGGCTAGTGTTTTACAATACTTGTCTTGAATAGCATGTTTTTGGTACGTTTTATTGCAGAAAGAAGGTCTTGATCAAGGACATTTTAAGAATATAGAGATGTAAACAGTACACTTCTCTAACATGTAAAACCCTTGAGATTTCAGTAATATTGTTGACTTTGTATACTTTTTTGCTGTTGTTTTCTTCCATGTTCTAAATACACTGGCTTGTTCTTTGTATTAATCCTTTAAAACATTCAACAAACAAATAGCTTTCATATTGGCCTTCCAGGGAAATATTAATGGTATAATCTATTATCAAAGTAATATATATGTATATGTGTGTGTATATATATATATATATATTTGCTGAACATCCCTTCTCAAAGTGACTTATGCCAGGAAAAGAAATGCAAGCTAGCTGACCCAGGGCTATCTCATCTCTGAGTTAATAGAACTGTTGAGTATTTATCAGAGATGGTATTAGCTGGGTGACTTGCCTTGACTTTTACTTTTCTAACTTATTTTCTTTTTCAAATTTAGCTTTTGCCTTTTGGCATGATTTCTTTTCAACTCAGAAAGGCTATTTAAAAATAATGAAAGACTACCCAACTCTAATACACATAAAATGAAACCTCTCATTAATTTCAAAAAAGGTATTGGCGTGTCAAAAAGTAATCACTGCTTTAGGTCAAAGTTTCATCTTTTGAACTGGAACTATCGGATATACACTATTTGTGCATATGAGATTTATTTTTCTATAATTTAATCTCAAAACAGAAATAATTATCTATCAAACACTCTGCTGTACAAATAGTATGAGGAACTCAGATGTGAGTGGACAGTTACATTGCATTTTTTTCCCCACTGAGCTATTCTTAACTATTTCCCAATCTTAGGTCATTTATTGAAATAAAATTTAAGTCAAATTTGTCAATCTTTAAAATCAGAACTATAAATTATTAGTCATTCATTTTATTTCTGTACCAAGCTTACAAATATAAAGTATCTTTTAAAAATCTAATTATAATACTATTACAAAGCTGTGTACTGGAGAAAATATTCAATCAAATTAATGCCTAATATGACAGCGATAGTCCAGAAGATCATTTTAGGACCCCAACAAGATGAATATGTACTATTTAAAATATGTACTATGAAAATACAGGGTCCAGCACAGATAACACCCCCTTTTTATGCCAAACTCTTATATTAAAAATCATAAGCATGCCATTCTGTAACATAACAATATCACACCCAAGCATACCATATGACATTTTAGGTGAAATGTTCAAATGAAAACTATAAATTATCACACCGTATTATTACCTACCAACCACACTCAAGAAAGTGTTACTTCTGCCGGACCCTGCGTGTTTATATGCAAAGACCAATTTGAATTAACCATGCTTTAAAGCATCAGCTAGTTTGGCTTAGCCATCCTTTAAACTGTTTTCTAAAGGGCAATGATAAAGGGAGACATTAAGAAATTGTAACTAAATGAGGGCAACCCACAGAGAAAGAGACCTGACATACCTGCCGGCAAATGTGGTCCCACTGAGAGTTCAGTTCTCTGAGTTCTGTCTCGAGTCTGGACGCAAACTCTGGCTCCGCTTCGTTCTTTATCTTCTGCCCGCCTTCGTTGACACTGTTCAGACTGGGCTGAATTGTCTGAATGTCATTAACTAAAAGCTAAGGAAATAATTCAGTGTAAGCTAGCTGAACAAGTTACGTTAACATATTAGAAATGAAACACAGATAGAAAACATGTAATTAGAAATCATGACATTGGCATACGAATTTTGTCCTTTCAAATCTGAAATAAATGTAAATAGACATACAAGGAGGGACTGAGGAGAAAGGATTCATGGACACGGACATCAGGGTGGTGATTGCTGGGGGGAGGAGTATAAGGGGACTAAATGGTAATGGAAAAAATACAATAAGATTAGATATTTGTTAAAAAAGGTTGAGATATAAGCCTTGCAAAGAATGTTCACAGGTTTTTATAGCGTGATGAAGTAGGGAATTATCTGTATTCTACTTAGATTAGAAACAAAAGGAAATCAATTTAATATTTTGTGTTAGAAAAATGTGTGAAAATCATGGGCTTTGTACAGTATGGTTTTTGGAAAAAAATTGGTTTTCCAACAAGAATGGCAGCAATTGAGTATAACATGATGGGTGTGAAGGTTACGTGTCAAGTGGGTTTCTTTTCTAGCTTGTATTTACAAAGAAAAATATTTAAAGAGCTGCATTATTTTCTCCCCACTTCATGACAATGGTATAATGAAGATGATGTTAAAAATTCAAGAGCAAGGAAGACTCCCAAGCTCGTTTCACAAGGCCAGCATTATCCGAATCCCAAAACCAGATAAAGGAAATTACAGGCCAATATCCTTGATGAACATAGATGCCAAAATCCTCAACAAAATATTAGCAAACTGGATCCAGTGATACATCGAAAACATGATCAGGTGGGATTTATTCTAGGGATTAAAGGTTGGTACAATATCTGCAAATCGATAAATGTGATATACCATATGAAAAAATGAAGGATTAAAACTACATGATCATATCAATAGATGCAGAAAAAGCATTTGCTAAAACCCAGCGCCCGCTTTACGATAAAAACTGTCTGGAAAGTGGGAATAGAGAGAACATACTTCAGCAAAATAAAGGCCATATATGACAAACCTAAGACAGCATCACACTCAATGGGCAAAAATTAAAGCAGTTTCCTTAAGATCAGGAACAAGACTGCGGTGTCCATTTTCACATGTCTTGTTCCCCACAGTACTGGAAGTCCTAGCCACATCAATCAGATAAGAAGAAAAAACAGCAGGCATCCAAATTGGAAAGGAAGAAGTAAAACTGTCATGTGTAGATGGCATGATACTGTATATAGGCAACCCTAAAGAAAACAAAAAATCTACTAGAACTGATAGATGAATTCAATCAGCAGCAGGATACAAAATGAATATCCAGAAATCATGTGCATTTTTACATACCAAAAATGAACTATGAGAGAGGGAAACTTAAGAAAACAATCCCATTACAATTGCATAAAAAAGAGACCTAGGAATAAATTTAACCAAAGAGATAAAACACCTGTACTCAGAAAATTATAAGACACTGAAGAAACAAATTGAAGAAGATACAAATAAGTGGAAGCACCTGGGGCGTTCATGGAGAGGAAGAACTAACATCATTAAAATGTCCATACTACCCAAAGCAATCTATAGATTCAACATAATTCTTATCAAGATACCAATAATGTATTTCACAGAACTAAAACAAATGTTCCAAAAATGTATGTGGAAGGAACCACAAAAGACCCTGGATAGACACAGCCATCTTGAGAAAGAAGAACAAAGTTGGAGGGATCACACTCCCTTATATCAACCTATACTATAAAGCCATAGTAATCAAAACAGCATGGTATTGGGATAAAAAAGACACATAGATCAATGGAACAGAAAAATCTATATTGCATGACATTATATATACATGGAAAAGGCAATATAGTATGACTAATAATCTGTAATGAAACAGAACAAATGGCTCAGATGATTATTTACCTTTATACCATGATTTACCTTTATACTGAATTTTATATTAAAATAATCTTATACATGAAGGATGAGTAAGGTTGTGTTTTCCTGATTCTCATTGATTTAACCCAATTTCTCAGCCTCAGCACTGCTGTCATTTTAGACTGGGTAATTATTGGGAGGGGCTGTTGTGTGCATTCCCTGGCCTCCCCCAGCTTCATGCCAGTAGTATCTACCCCAGTCCAAGTTGTGACAAACAGAATATCTCTAGCTATTGACAAATGACTCCAAGGAAGAGCACATCTCCCCTGGCTGAGAACCACTGATGTATCCAAAACATATTTTCCATATAAATGTCTTCCTATGAAAGGTGTCATATACAAATCTTACCCTGCATTGTTTCAGCTGTTTTTTAAGAATTTCTGAATCCCCAAGGGCAGGCCATTCTTCTTTCAGGAAAACATCAACTTCAGCCATCCATTTCTTCAGGGTTTGTATGTGACTCTGAAATCAGAGACCCGTTTTAAGGTTATTATTGGGGTGCTAGTTTTTCTCAACACCATTCATCACGGTGGTATGTCTGAACATGAGCCCGGGAACAATTCCCATGTTTGAAGGGTGTCTCTAAGTGGCTCCTCAGGAAAAGCATATTTTTACTAAGACTGCATTTTTATGGTCTACTGTATGAGCACTGGTGTATGAAGTCTGCTATTGTTAAAAATAAAAAAAAATTACTACCAAATGTGGTTTTGTGATGTTCCTCTCGAGTACATTAAATCATAACCCCCTCTAGAGAAAATTTAAGTTTCAAAACAACTCATGATAATACTAACAACGTGCCCTTACAGTACATAAAACAAACTATGAACAATAAACTCCATGTAATGGTGTCTTTATAGCCTCCCTAAACCTGAACTTCCACAGATTGTTTTTTTGCGGTTGACAGTTTAAATTGTCCCTCCACTTGGCAACTTTCAGACCACAATTTTGTCGTCTTGAAAAAGAAAACTTCTGCTTTTAATTCATCTTCCCTTATCAGATTGAAGTAAAGATAGGGGGAAAGATGTCTTCTCCTATCACTTATAAAAAGCCACGATCCCCCATTATTTTTTCACATATTACCTTCCTTCCCACTGCTTTTCTTTTTTTCTTTTTGGCTACTTTCCAAATATATGATTTCCAAACTTCTTTATTTCCATACATTTCAACTATGCTGTCCAGATAGGCTATTTTCTCCTTTCTTAATTAAATTTCCATGGAAAATACATGCTTTATAGAAAGCTACACCTTTGATATGATTAATAATAATGCATTTTTCAAATTTTATTTTATTCAAGATTTCATTTATTTATTTTGAGAGAGGAGAAGGGAGGGAGAAAGAGAAGGAAAGAAACATCAATGTGTGATTGCCTTTCACACACCCCCAACTGGGGACCTGGACCGCAACCCAGGCATGTGTCCTGACTGGGAATCGAACCAGCGACCTTTTGGTTCACAGGCCAGCACTCAGTCCACTGAGCCACACCAGCCAGGGCTGAATTTTAAAGCATCTGACTGAATCCAAACACTTTAGATTTCTACATCATCATCTTGCTGGGGTCTCTTGAGTCTGGTTTTATGCTTCTTCCCTGTCAGCACTGTCCTAGTTCAGATCTTGTTATTAGCTGCTTGATTACTGTGCTGGGTCTTTTTGGTGTCTGCCTCAGTCAAACCCACTCTAATCCATTCTGCATGTTGGTGTCAGTGTTTTCCCTCCTCCTTCCTCTTATCATAGTGATGGTTTGGAGACAAATATTATTAGATCGTCCCTCTTCTAAAAGATCAATCACAGTTCCACATTATTATTCATATTACTTGAATCCCTTCATCACTAGGTTACACTTCATATCCCAAAGCACAGCATTTGGGAGCATTCCCTATCTACTCCCAGACCATGTTCCCAATTATATACATATGCGGCCCTCTCCAAACATGTCTTCGTCTCCCCAGTAGTGAACCACTACCAGTCCATTGAACGTACTGCCCCATTTTATCAGGAATTTTCTCCCACTTTATTAGCAGACCAAATTCTCCTTGTTCAAGGTGTCACCCACATAACCCATGTTCCAAGAGTATTTCATAACCCCCTCTCCCAGTTTACGATGGATTTCTTTTCTGACCAATGTCATAACATTTCCCAAGATGTTTGGGCTCTAATCCCTGGACCCTGTGAATATGTTACCTTACATAGCAAAAAAAAAAGACTTTGCCGATAAGGTAAAACTAAAGATTTTGAGATGGTGCCCTGGCCGGTATGGCTCTGCTGGTAGGAGGCCGTCCTGCAAACTGAAAGGTCACAGGTTCGATTCCCCATCAGGGTACATGCCTAGATTGCAGGTTTGGTCCCGGTTGGGTGAGTATGGAAGATAACTGATCAACGTATCTCTCTTACATCAATGTTTCTCTGCCTCTCTTACTCCCTCCCTTCACCTCTCTAAAGTCAGTAACCTCGTCCTTGGGTGAGGATTAAAAAAAAAGATTTTGAGATAGGGCGACTGTCCTGGGTTACCTAGCTGGGTACAATATAATCACTGGGGTCCTTATTCCAGGGAGGAAGAAATGTAAGAATTAGAAAGCCAAACTGGAAGATGCTATATCGCTGGCCTTAAAGACAGAGGATAGGGACATGAACCAAGAAATACACACATTTTCCAGAAGCTAAAAATGACAAGGAAACACGTTCTCTCTTAAAGCCTCCAGAAAGGTCATCTGCCTATCCTTTGAATTTAGCCCACTGAGACTGACTTTGAATTTCTGACCCCCAGAGCTGAAAAATAATACATTTGTGTTGTTTGAAGCCATTACATTTGAGGTAATATGTTACAGCAGCAATAGGGAAATAATATTCTTATCTTTTACCATCACCAAAATGTGGGCTCCTTAAAGGCAAGGGCCATGTATTTGTACCCTAGTTTACCACTGGCCTTGGCAAAACGTGTTTTGATGTGTGTGTGTGTGTACATGCACACACACATTTGTATGCTAAATGTGTGTACATGTGTACATATGTAAAGCACATTGCACTTTATAGCATGTTGTAGGACCACACTGTCTTTTGGTTTGTACAAGGTGAGAATAAACACCTATGTTAGCTGGACTGAGATTTAAATCCAGAAGCTTCTTGCTCTGGCGTTAACATCCTTCACACTGATTCCCCACATAAGACACATGTTACCTGTATATCACTCAATATTTTATGCTTTAGAATATTATGTGATTGTTGGTTTACTACTTTCAGCTTGGGTAATTATAATATGGTGGCACTATTCAAGCAAATTAAGTCAGTAGAAGGTGGTTTGTGAAAGGCAATGGGGTCAAATTTATATATATAATTATAAGTAAAACATGCTGATGAAATGACTATAGTACCTGGTAGATAAGGTATGATATTTATAACTTAAATGACATTTATGTTTTGAAGGGCAACTGAACTAAAGGAAAGATTGATTTCAAACATTATTTCAGCTAAAAGACATATTTAAGTCCTATTGGCATTGGTGGAAAAAATAAATTAATATTAAAGAAAGTTGGAGAAGAGTTATTTTTTTTTTAATTTTAATTGTTGCTGCAGGACAATTTTCTATCTTTTAGTCCCATCCCAGCCCACCCACCCAGCCCTCCCCTCCTCCCTCCCATTTCCACCCACCCCTAGTTTTTTATCCATGTGTCCTTTATATTTGTTCCTATAAACCCTTCCCCTTTTCTCCTGAAATTCCCTCTCAATTACCATTTTCTTAAAAGCAATAAGTGAACTGCACTCCTCTGAGAAAGATTTGTATCTTCTGATCTGATCACTGACTTTGAGTGACCATGGAGGTTAAATTCTTCACCTTCCAATTTCCTAACACTTCGTTAGGAGATGAACAAGTAAAGAAAAGAGGAATATGAAAAGTAAAATTCTGAAGTACCTGAATTTTTCGGAGTTTAGCCATGTGATCTGCTAGGTCTTGGCAATGTTGGGTCAGCTGGGATGAAAGCTTCTTCCAGCGGCTCTCCACATCTTCAAATTCGGATTGGTATTTCCGGCTAACATCGGAGGGGGCTTTCTTGGACATGTCTTTCACAGCAGTGCTGAGATAGTTTAGGCCACTTTGTTGTTCTTGCAGAGAACTTTGTAAAGCCTCAAAATTGAAAGTGGAAAGTACATGAATACTAATTGATGAATAATAATGAGTTTCATTGTGCAGTTTCATTGACAAGCTTCAGTTAAATTCAGACTGCTTAAAATGAAAACTAGGTGATTCAGACATCTTAAAAAATGGATGACACGATATCAGTTTAAAAAATAACGAGTGGTAATTTAAATACTACTTTTTTATCATGAGATTGATTTGCACGTTATTCAGTAATATTTTTAATCTATGCCTATTTTTATAAAATTGTGAAATGCATCCAAAGTCATATCTTACTGAACCCGAGTTTTAGCACACCTAATTTTATTCTATCACGTCTGTTTATTAATAAGTTAATACTTATTATACAGTTATACAGTTAATGACGTTTAACTTAATTATTCTGAGCCTTTAGGAAGACAACTTCTAACCTCCCTAGGTAAATTACATTGATGTGTAGGAAATCAAAAACTCTGAATGTTACCAGATGAACAGTCTACTAAGGCCAGTTAATGAAAGTTTCATATTTTTCAAAAGACATTCGTCTGCTTTGTAGTATTATAGTGAAATTCTAGGATATGTTAGAAGAGAATTTATAAAGCTGGTTTTATATTTATAAATACTATATAACCTGTGCGACCCCTTATAATATGATGTCTACCTTTAGGTTTCCCCTATTCAATATTTATTTAAATCTCACTTTCTGGTTATAAAAGAATAAAGGTTGAAGATTAATAATGGGGAAATATCCATTATATACAACTATTATGATTTTATATCGACTTCTATATTTTCCTATATATAACTAAATATTGAATATCTGATCTTACCATAAATACATACACATTTATTCCCTTTTTTATAAAGCAATTTATAACATTCCCCTAAATATGTCAAACGCATAAACTTTTATGGTTGCATAAGATCTTATGCCTACTTTTTGGTGCCTCAATTTCTTAATTCACTTTTATTTTATTTTATTGAACTGTTACACTTAATCGATTCTTCAGACCATATCTAGGATGCACATAACTACGTCTTAAGCTGGACATTTTACTGTGAGCCTTTTCCCATGTCATTAAGTATTTCTCAAAAACATAAATTTTAACGGCTTCTCCAGTTAATTTAACCATTTCCTTTTATTAGCTCTAGAAATTAATTTTGAGTTTTCCACTGCTGTAAATCATGCTTATGATGTGTCATGTACCTACATCGTTGAGTACATTCTAATTATTTCCCTAAGATACAGACTTCAGAGAAATAGTACTCATGTGTACAAATGCATTATTTTGTATATTATTAGGAGGTATTGAAAAGTTTTTCTCAGCAAAATTTATTCAATTTACAGTCCCACTAGTAAGCGAGAATGTAGCTCATTGCTGCCGGATCTGCACTTATCATTTCTTTGGGGTTTCCTTTCATTTACTTATTCTTTTGGTAATTTACTATGTGAAAAGTGGATTCTGATTTTCTACATTTGTACTTCATCCTTCATGATCCGAGTTACACTTTTTCATATGTTTAGAGGCTGTTTATGTGTCTTTTGGTGGCTTTCTATTTAATGACTGTCTCCCTTACACAAACCAGTATTTTCTCTGCTCCCATTGTTTCTTAAGTGTCTCTGGTATTTTTACAATGTTTGTGATTGCTTTCATTGATTTTTATGTTTCCCCATCATATGTTTTTTAAAAAATTCTCCAAAATTTATGATTAAAATGTTTTTGAGCTTTTTAAGATATTGGTATTTAGTTTTGGTATAGCATTTGATGCAAGGTTCTCACTTCACTTTTTTACTTAATATATTTTCTCAATAATATATCAAAATAATTTTCCCTCATCTACTGTTCTTTTAGTGGAAATGTACTTTTCAGCTCATCTATATACCATTTCTTGTGTACTTAATCCACTCCCCAAGTGGCTTCACCTCTGTATTCTTATTTCTTTAATGTTCATAGTTGTGTTAAGTCACATATTGTTCAAAGTAAACTTTGGAATCACTCCAAGTATTAAAAACAAAAAAGATTAAACAGTTATAGTGTTTTTGGTGTTACAGTAGAGGAAATAATAGTCAGTCTAAAACTGGACAATATGCACTGGGAAACATTTTTTTTTGTTTTTTATGTATTATGTGTATTTGAGCAAATACTTCTAAAATTACTATTTTAAGACACTGTTTAATTCTCAAAAAAAGAACTCTTGATGTACAAAGTTAAAGTTTTAACCTTTTTTCTCAATTTAGTTCTCAAAATAGATATATGATTTCATTACAAAATATAACTAATGAGTATATTTTCACATCTTAAAAAATAAAATGTGACCGGATATATAACATGGACTTTTCAGAGAGAGAAGGAAAAGTATTCAAGAGTCCTTTGTAGATTATTTCTTTTATCTCCTATAAAAGTATTTAATATTTCCCAATATAAGTCTGTAAAAACACAGTTATTAGATTTGAAATGACTAACCGCAATATTACATAAAACTGGCATTTAAATTAAATCTAATTTTATAACTACACGGATTTTACCTCTTTCCATTTAGAAATACGAGAGGTAGTAATAAGTCAGCAGGCAAAGGGAAAAAATAAAACCATAGTTTTTATAGTAATCAAAATGTGCCTAAAATGCATACTAAATGAGAAAAAAACATACTTCCTAAGTAGACCATATCATTGTCCTTAGAGGTGGTATTTTTATCTTCTAGACACAGATGCATCATGTATTGCATTTTTAAAGTCTTATCTTCATTTTTACAACTGATGAACTATTGCACTTGCCACAATTGTTTTCATTCTAATATTACTTTAAGGTTACGCCAACAAGATTGCTTGGTCGATAGGATGTGTGCTGTATTGTATAAGAGTCAAATGCTCACAGACCTGTAACTCCCCAAGTCTCTGCTCCATGATTTCATACTCAGTGACGGTAACCTGAGGTATAGAGAGCTTGGTTTCTGATTGCTGGATCCACGTCAGGATGGTACTCATGGTCTCCTGGTAGCGCATGGGCGGCAAAGTGTCAACAACTTCAGCAAAAGGGAAGAAAAGAATCATTTAATCATTTAACGCTTTGCCACTGTGCTCTCCTACATTGTCAGAAAGCTCAATCAATTTCACTGATTATAAATATTAACAAAATGTAAAAACCTGAAAAGACTGATTAGAATAGGATTAGGTAGGAGCCATATTCCTTCGACGTGTTGGATATTTTGGCAGAAACCATGCATCTATTACACTGAGATCTCCCATCAGCCTGGTAAGGTCTGCCCTGTTCAATTCATTTGTAAGGTGAGGCGATGGAGAAACAGAGAGGCTGAGGAACTTGCCAACGGTTACACAGGTGGAAATTGCAGAAAATGAGGAGACTCCATGTACAAGTGACTGAAGGCTATTTCCCTCCAGTGTTATCACTTCTCTTTGTGGAAAAAAGTACTACTATCCACAGCCCTTGATATTTTTTTAATTTTTATTGAATTTATTGGGGTGACATTGCTGAATAAAATTATAGGTTTCAGGTGCACAATTTACAACACATCATCTGTACGTGGTATTGTGTGTTCCCCACCCCAAATCAAGTCTCCTTCCATCACCGTTTATCCCCCCTTTACCCTCTTCTTCCCCCCACCCCCTTTCCCTCTGGTCATCACCATACTGTTGTCTTTATCTATGAGGGTTTTTTAATTTGTATTGAGCTTATTGGGGTGACATTGGTTAGTAAAATTATACAGGTTTCAGGTGCATAATTCTATAATACCTCATCTATACATTGTATTGTGTGTTCACCATCTGACATGTGTCATAAATGCATATACATAATTTATATGTGCATATGCACACATACACATATATACACTATATATGAATTAAGTAACTATATTGATCATATTCAAGGAGATTAACAACAAGAGTGAGGATTTTGGCAGAAAACTATAAACCATAAAAATGACAGGACAGATTTTAAGGAGAATAAAAAAGAATATCTAGAACTAAAACACGCAATAAGTAAAAATCACTAACACAATGAATGGGTTTAAAAGAAGCTTAGACAAAGCCAAACAGAAAATTAGTAGATCTGAAGATAGACCAAAAATACATATTTGAAATGAAGCATGGAGACACAAAACGATAGGGAATAAAATAGAGAGAATAAAAGAAAACACAGAAAAATGGTTTAACAAATGTATTCCAGAAAGATAGAGAGAGACAGTGGGGAAGAAGCCCTATTTAAAGATATAATGGCTGAGAATTTTCCTGGAGAAAATCATGGTGAAAAATACTAGTTCAAGTCACTATATCAAATGGCGTTATTTAAACCACTGTATTTCTTTTTACATTTTTAGTTTTCAATTACAGTTGACATTTTATATTATTATCAGATGCTACAACATAATGGCTAGATATTTATATAATTTATGAAGTGATTCCCCTGGTAAGGCTAGTACCCACCTGGCACCATACATAGTTACTGCAGTATTATTGGCTATTTTACATTTTATTTTCAGCACATAGAATATGAGTTTCGCTTGTCTATATCAATTCCTCTTACACCAAATGAGAGGAATATAGGAATGTACTTTGCGTGCTCTTCAATGGGGTTTTCAGATGGTAAAGATATTTTTAGAGAGTATGTTAGAAACGCCAACTGAGAATTTTACTCAATGTGCTTTTATTTATTTGAGAGTTCATACCCAAATTCACCTGAATAGGCTTTCTTTAATCTGAGCACTTCTGATTTCATGTTGAAAAATCTCTGGTACTTTAAACCTTGCTATTTTCCTTCACATAAATATCGTGTTTCTCTGTTGACAAGGCGCATTTATTTGAATGATAGATAATCAGTCATAAACAAAAGTAAAAAGGAATCTCATGAATAGAAGTGGAATAAAGGAGTATTTCATTACGATGAAGCCAAGAGTTGTGCTGGAGAAGGCATCTGAGCCAGTGATCTAGAAACAGAGGGGTCCATGCGCAGAGACAAGGGTGTATGTGGGACAGATTTCAAACTGTACAAAGTTCAGCTTAATTAAACTTGAACATGTGCATAATGAAAACCAGTGCTTGTTTCCCTTCCTGGCAGCGGCTGGGACAAACATTATTAGGAGCTTGCCAGAGGTGATATGAAATCGATCCAATTTTCTCCAGATGATGTATACATGTCCAGAGGGGGAGAGAAGTATAGAAAGAGTTGATAAAGATATTGGAGTTACTTATTATAAAAAGTGAAACAAGTTTTCAGGAACATCTAACAGGACTGCTTCTCCACTCCCTTCTTGCAGAAAGGCTGTGTAGCAGGACGATGAACAAGTCTGCTTTGGAAGTGACTCACCACTTCACTAGCTTCGGCAAGTTACTGAACATTTTCGTATCCTGGACCTCATTTGTAAAACTGGGGATGCTGATGCTTTTGAGAAATTAATTGAGGTCATCTATTATCACTTCCTTTGGCCAGTATTTATTCAGTGCTCCGAGCACCAGCATACAAGAAGCAGAAGTTTCAAAAGCAAAGCCTAGACTTTTATGATGCTTCAGATCTAATTGGTGAGTCAGGAAATGAACGAATAAACAAAGAAAGACATTGTAATGACTAATGGAAATACGTGGCAGTGAAGAAAAAGTAAGGTATGAGGGGAGAGATCCTTCCAGGCAATGGCATCAAAAGGGATTTCAGATAGAGAATTAGATATAAAAATGTTGGAATAAATGAAGACCTACAGAAGAGGTGGGAGGCCCTCAGTGCATTAGCAATACCAAGAAGCCACTGCCATCCCCAAGGTTGCAGGGACAAAGGGAAGAGGTGAGAGGTGGTGCCACCAGAAACCATTCATTTGGACCGCCCAGATGACCCCGCAGGGAGCTGCCCTTTGGGAAGGTAGCATGCCTGAACAATGTTGTTCCTAGGCGGGACTAGAATCTTGGAAGTACCATCATCAGTCACTGATAGAGGTGCATCCGGAAACAACGAGAGCAGAAGCGAATATTCTCGCTTCTCTCCTCTTCTTACCCTCAATAGCCTCCAAGCGCCTACCACTGTTGGAACCAGGCAGGTAGCAAATTTTAAAATAAGGATCCTAGGAAGCGTCATTTTCATGGGAAGAGCCAGGAATGGCACTGAGAACAGACAACCAGGTGATCTGCAGGATGGCGAGGGTGGGCACGGGGGAGGAATGGGATCTGAGAAGGGGTACCAAAGGATAGCCACGCTTTTCACAATATTCTACTTCTCAAGTTCAGTAGTCAGGATTCACATTTTTCTGTATTTTAGCAATTTCCATGTGATAGAAACTCTGAATACCAATATTAAATAATTACAAAAAGTAAAGTGACTACAATAAAAAGGCATGAAGGTGACCAGAGAGGGAACAAAAAGGCCTCCCTGTGGAAGTGTACCTTGACCGGAGACTTTAAAAAGTGAAGCGGGGAGCCATGAGAATAGTGAGAGGAAAGGTTTTCCGGGACGGGGGTAACCAGCGTGACAGTCCAGAGGCGGGAGCAATCGTAGCAATGCAGGAGCACAGCAAGGAGGCGAGTATGACAAGGCAGAGTGTGGGTGGACGAGAGGGGGCGGTCTTTGGGAACTCTGACCAGGAGGGCCCTGGTAGACCATAATCAGATGCTAGATTTTATTCTAAATCATTCTCTATTTGCTGATTCCTTTGTCCGCTGCAGGGTACATAACATATTTGCTCTTATTATTAGCTAGAAGATGGCCGTGACACAGCAGGAATGTGATGGAGACGCATTCAGCGCCAAGTACAAATTGTTAAGAGTTTTAAAGTCAATAGAAAGGGAAACGGCCTTGCTAGGGAGAGAACAAACCTGAAAAAAGACTCATGTTCTTTCATTCAAAGGGAATGGTGGGCTTTCCTGAGCTAATTTGACATTTACAGAACCAGAGCCATAGTCAGAGCCAAGGCCTTGCTTTATGAAGATTTACGAACATGCACACATGCACACTACGCACAAACATGCGTACACCTGTGAACACACTCAACACACACACATTAATATTCTCACAGTGAATTTAAAAGTCAGTTTACACTTCATCCTGAAAACAGAATCCTGGTCAGACCAAAAATTAAATAATAATAGCAACAACAATAATAATAACAACAACAGGAAATATCAAAAAGATTAGTACTTTATTTCTTCAATTTCAGGTTTATGTAAACAGGGTTTGAATATTAAAAAATCATTTATGGTCAGTTAAAATCTATATTTTTTGCTTTATTGTGAAGGCACAGTTTATCATATTGCACAGAATGTCTAACCATGTATTTGGGAAAGTGTTTAGGTTATCTTGAGGATGATGGCATTAGTGGCATCCTGGGGAAGGTGAAATTGTACCTACACTGAATGACAGGAAACAAAGAGTTTCAGTTTTCTTAGCTCATCACTGAAGTGATAAGGCAGTATGAGCATTGTAGAAATACGAGGTCTGTCCAGAAAAAGTCCAGCCATTGTTAATGTAATGAGAACAGTTTGCACAACATCAATGTAACCTGGCAGCCAATGACAGTGGACTGGAATGCGCATGTGTGAACAATGATGACTTCACTGTACTAGTCAGTGGGGGTGGTAGATGCTGTTGAGTGAGCGTGTGTACTGTGTGGCTGTCGCATTCAATATGACTGACCAAGTAGAGCCATGAATCTGCATAAAATTTTGCCTTGAGCTTGAACATTCCTCTGTGGAAACTATTCAGATGATTCAGAAAGATGCAGCTATGAGCAGCTGCTGATTGGCAGCTTCATCATGACAACATACCTGCTCATGCATCACATCTCGTAGAGAGTTTTTTGGCCAAACATCAAA
>PVIA01012360.1:0-38255 GCA_004024845.1 Tonatia bakeri
GGGGGTGTGGGGTAGGTGGAGGATGGAATGGGTAGATAAATGGTGATGGAAGGAGCCTGGACTTGGGTCAGTGAACACACAATACAGGGTATTGATGATGTGATGTGGATTCATGTGCCGGAAACCTATAATTTTGTTAGCCAGTATCATCCCAATAGATTCAATAAAAAGCAAAACAATATATATAATGACAATTTTTAAAATGTAAATTAAATCACTCCCTTCTTAAAACTTTTTACATCTAATCCAAATTCTTGAATGTAGCCTCAAAGTGTTACACAGCTTGGCCCCTGCCCACCTCTGATTTTCTCTGAAGTTACTCCCCATCGTCCTTTTCCACTGACCTTTTCTTGGTTCCATCTATATGCACCACACTTTTCTAAATCACTGTTCCTCTGGCTTCTTCTCACCCTTCATAACTCAGCCTCACACTTACATTCTCCCAGACTAAAGTAGGTTCTCCTTTCATAACATTTTGCCAAAATGTATAAATAGACTGTTTGTTCCTTGACAGTAGGGTCCAATCAGCCTTTTGACTGCAGCTTCCTCAGTACTCATTCATTACAGTGTCTGGCACATAGTAAGCACTCAGTAAATACTTGATGAACATAGCAAGAGGGTCTCTTACTTTGGGCCTATGCTTTCAAGGACACTGCTTTGCTCCTCTCTGTAGAAAGGAGAGAAATATGCCCACCAGGGGCCTTCTCCCCTAAACTGGGATCCTGTAATTCCTTTTCTAACTACCCCCAGCTCTCTTCCAAGGACTTGCATGAGTCTCCTCCCAGGGCCCCGTCGCCCAAAGGACAGACCGAATCACCCATGTGTGCATCTCTATACATAAAAGGTGGTCAAGGTGACTGAAGTTTCGTGTATAATGGAACCTGGATGTGTTGGTTGAAGTGTACACATGCTTGCCTGTGAGATAGAGGTGTGGGATTAGAAGAAACAAGTCAGACCTCCCTGCTCCTCCACATTCTGTCAAGAAACTCTGAACAGTCCAAGAATTCTAAATTAGAGCTAGGTCTTCCTGGTTGTCCTGAAGGTATATTTGTCATGGTAGGAGGAAAAATCCCATTTTGAATAATGGTCTCTTAGCTTGACTTATAACTTTTAAATATTGGATATATAGTTTCTGGGCCTCCATCTGCATTCTTGCCCTGGGCCTGGCTGAATGGATGGACACGAACTTCCTGGGGCTGAGCTCTCCTTCCTATGGATAGATTGTGGAGACACGCAGACCCTTAGAGCTTAAGTTTCCACTAAAGCTTAACCCTAAAATCTTTGAAACCTTGATAGGAATAGAGAGGAGCTGGCCTTAATTTATTTTCATTCTAGGAAGACTGCTTAAGGAGACTTTAAATTATGCAAATACAGAGTACAGCTCCTCCTCTAAAACAGACATGCATATGATTCTAGGGCACAGGAGCACTACTTCTCTGGCCAAGTAGTGGAAGGAGCCTGTGTGGTAAGCAGAAAGGCACTCTTCAGATCCTGTACCACTATTTATTTATTTATTTATTTATTTATTTATTTATTTATTATTTACTTACTTACTTACTTATTTTTTATTGTTGTTCAAGTGCAGTTGTTGCCATTTTCTCTCCACCACTCCCCACAATCCAAGCCATCCCCACCCCCCACCATGGATCTCACACCCCCTTGATTTTGTCCATGTGTCCTTTATACTTGTTCCTGAAAACCCCTTTCCCTCTTCCCCGCATTATCCTCTCCCACCTCCCCTCTGGTTGTTGTCAGTTTGTTCTTAATTTCAATGTCTCTGGTTATATTTTACTTGTTTGTTTGTTTTGTTGATTAGGTTCCACTTATAGGTGAGATTTGGTATTTGTCTTTTACAGTCTGGCTTACTTCACTTAGCATAATGCTCTCCAATTCCATCCATGCTGTCGCAAAAGTAGGAGCTCCTTCTTTCTTTCTGCTGCATAGAATTCCATTGTGTAAATGCACCATAGTTTTTTGATCCATTCATTTACTGATGGACACTTAGGTTGCTTCCAACACTTGGCTATTGTAAATTGTGCTGCTATGAACATGGGGGTGCACAGGTTCTTTTGGATTGGTGTTTCAGGGTTCTTAGGATATAATCCTAGCAGTGGAATTGCTGGGTCAAGAGGCAGTTCCATTTTTAGTTTTCTGAGGAAATTCTATAATGCTTTCCACAGTGGCTGCACTAGTCTGCATTCCCACCAACAGTGCACCAGGGTTCCCTTTTCTCCACATCCTCTCCAACACTTGTTTGTTGATTTGTTTATGATGGCCATTCTGACAGGTGTGAAGTGGTTTCTCATTGTGGTTTTAATCTGCATCTCCCTGATGGCTAGTGATCTTTTCACTGAGCATCTTCTCATATGTCTCTGGGCCCTCTGTATGTCCTTCTCGGAGAAGTGTCTGTTCAAGTCCTTTGTCCATTTTTTAATTGGGCTGTTTGTCTTCTTGGAGTGGAGTTGTGTGAATTCTTTATATATTTGAAGAGCCAGACCATTGTCAGAGGTACCATTGGCAAATATGGTTGGTTGGTTCTTTTCAGTTTAATGCAGTTTTCTTTAGCTGTGCAGAAGCTTTTTATTTTGATTCATCCCATTTGTTTATTCTTTTCTTTATGTCCCTTGCTTTAGGGGACATCTTGGTGAAAATATTGCTGTGTGGAATATCTGAGAATTTCCTGCCTATGTTTTCCTCTAGGACTTTTATGGTGTTGTAACTTATATTTAAGTCTTTTATCCACCTTGAATTTATTTTTGTGTATGGGGTAAGTTGGTGATCAAGTTTCATTTTTTTTTTGTATTTAGTTGTCCAGATCTCCCAACATAATTTGTTTAAGAGACTATTTTTGCTCCATTTTACGCTTCTGCCACCTTTGTCAATTATTAATTGACCATAGAGACTTGGGTTTATTTCTGGGTTCTTTATTTCTGGGTTCTTTATTCTGTTCCATTGGTATATGTGTCTGCTCTTATGCCAGTACCAGGCTGTTGATTACAGTGGCCTTGAAATACAGTTTGATATCAGTTATTGTGATCCCTCCTACTTTGCTCTTCTTTCTCAAAATTGCTGCAGCTATTCAGGGTTGTTTATGGTTCCATATAAATTTTTGAAATGTTCTATATCTGTGAAATATGCCATTGGTACTTTAATAGGTATTGTGTTGAATGTATAAATTGCTTTGGGTAGTATGGACATTTTGATGATATTGATTCTTCCAATCCATGAATATGGTACATGCTTCCATTTTTTTTGTGTGTCTTCCTTAATTTCTTCCTTTAGTGTTGTTTAGTTTTTTGAGTAAAGGTCTTTTACCTCCTTGGTGAGGTTTATTCCTAAGTACTTTATTTTTCTTGTTGCTATATCAAATGGGATTCCCCCCCCCCGC
Source organism: Tonatia bakeri (assembly GCA_004024845.1). Classification (NCBI taxonomy): domain Eukaryota; kingdom Metazoa; phylum Chordata; class Mammalia; order Chiroptera; family Phyllostomidae; genus Tonatia; species Tonatia bakeri. The sequence goes on from PVIA01012360.1 coordinate 3,389, forward strand.
CCCCGATTTCTGATTCTGGTATTTCACTATTGGTGTACAAAAATGCCTTTGATTTCTGAATACTATGTTATGTATCTTGCTGCTTTGACAAGTTTACTTATTAGGTCGAGCAGTTCTTTGGTAGAGTCTATAAAATTTTCTATGTACATTATTATGTCAACTGCAAACAATGACATTTTTGCCTCCTCCTTTCCAATTTGGATGCCTTCTATTTCTTTTCCTTTGATTGCTGTGGCTAGGACTTCCAATACTATGTTGAATAGAAGTGGTGAAAGTGTACATCCTTGTCTTGTTCTTGATCTTAGTGGGAAAGCTTTTAGTTTTTGCCCATTGAGTATGATATTGGCTGTACATCCCTCGTATATGACCTTTATTAGGTTGAGGATTGCTCCTTCTATCCTCACTTTGCTTAGTGTTTTTATCACAACTGGATGCTGTACCTTATCAAATGCTTTTCCTACATTTATTGATATGCTCATGGGATTTTTGTGTTTCCTTTTGTTTATGTGATGTATTAAACTTATTGACTTGTGAATATTGTACCATCCTTGGGATGAATCCCACTTGGTCATGGTGTATGATCTTTTTAATGTATTTCTGGTTGTGGTTTGCCAATATTTTGTTGAGGGGATTAGCATTTATGTTCATCAGCAATATTGGACTGAAGTTTTCTTTCTTTGTTGTGTCTTTATCTGGTTTTGGAATTAGGATGATGCTGGCTTCATAAAAAGAGTTTGGGACTCTTCCACCTCCTAGGATTTTTTGGAATAGTCTGTGAAGGATAAGGGTTACCACTTCCTTAAATATTTTGTAAAATTCTCCTGTGAAACCATCTGGTCCAGGGCTTTTGTGTTCTGGGAGTTTTTTTATTACTGCTTTAATTTCATCAGTTGTTATTGGTCTGTTCAGTCTTTCTGCTTCGTCCTCATTCAGTTTTGGGAGATCATATTTTTCTAGAATTTGTGTATTTCATCTAGGCTTTCAAATTTCTTGGCATATAGTTCTTTGTATTAATTTCTTACAATCATTTGCATTTCTGTGGTATGAGTTGTAGTCTGTCCTCTTTCATTTATGATTGTGTTTATTTGGGCCCTCTCTCTTCTTTTCTTGATAAGTCTTCTAAAAGGCTTGCCAATTTTGTTTATCTTTTCAAAGAACCAGCTTCTGAAATTATCGATTCTTAGAATTGTGCTTTTAGTCTCTATGTTGTTTAATTCTGCTCTGATCTTGGTTATTTCCTTCCTGCAGCTTGCTCTGCACTTTGTTGTTGTTGTTTCTCTAGTTCTTGTAGATGTAGGATTAGGTTGTTTACCTGAAATATTTCTATCTTTTTTAAGTAGACCTGTATCACTATGAACTTTCCTCTCAGGATTGCCTTTGCTGCATAGCATAAGCTTTGGACTGTTGTGAATTCATTTTCATTTGTTTACAGAAACTTTTTGATTTCTTCCTTGATCTCCTACTTGACCGATTCATAGTTTAATAGCATGATATTCAATCTCCATGAATTTGAGTGCTTCTCCCCCCCACCCCCTTGAGGCTGGTTTCTAGTTTCAGTCCCTTGTGGTCAGAGAAAATTTTTGATATGATTTCAATTTTCTTAAATTTGTTGAGGCTGCCCTGGCTGGTGTAGCTCCGTGGATTGAGTGCGGGCTGTGAACCAGGCATCGCAGGTTCGATTCCCAGTCAGGGCACATGCCTAGGTTGCAGGCCATGTCTCCCAGCAACCGCACATTGATGTCTCTCTCTCTCTCTCCCCCTCCCTTCCCTCTCTAAAAATAAATAAATAAAATCTTAAAACAAAAAATCTCAGTAAGCCAAAGTCCTTTAAAAAAATTTGTTGAGGCTTGTTTTGTGTCCTATCATGTGGTCTAGCTTTGAAAATGTTCCATGTGCATTTGAAAAGAATGTGTATCCTTTTCTTCTTTGGGATGAAAGGTTCTATATATGTCAGTTAAGTCCATTTGATCTGGGACATTGTTCAATGCAGCAATATCTTTGTGGATTTTTTTTCTTTTTGAAGATCTGTCCATTTTTGGTAGTGGGGTGTTAAAATCCCCGACTATAATTTTGTTGCTGTCAATGTTTTTCTTGATGTCCTCCAAGATTTTCCTTATATATTTGGGTGCTCCTATGTTGGATGCATATATGTTTAGGTCCTCTTGATGGATTTTTCCCTTGAGTATTATGAAGTGACCTTCTGGGTCTTTTTTCATGGCCCTTGTTTTGAAATCTATTTTGTCTGATATGAGTATTGTTACTTTGGCTTTTTTTTTTCCTGTCCAGTTGCTTGGAATATTTTTTCCAACCCTTTACTTTCAATCTGTGTAGGTCTTTTGTTCTGAGGTGGGTCTCTTATAGGCAGCATATGTGTGGATCATGATTTCTTATCCATTCAGCTATTCTATGTCTTTTGATTGGAGCATTTAATCCATTTACGTTTAAGGTTCTTATTGATAGGTACTTATTCATTGTCATTTTACTTCCTTCATATCTATGTTCCTCTCTCTCACTCTTTTTCTCCCTTTTTTTTTTTAAAGCAGTCCTTTTAGCATATCTTGCAGGGCTGGTTTGATTGAGGTGTACTCTTTGAGCCTTCTTTTGTCTGGGAAAATCCTTATTTCACCTTCCATTTTAATTGAGAGCCTTGCTGGGTCAAGTAGTCTTGGTTGCAGGCCTTTGCTTTTCATTACTAGGAGTATTTCTTGCCATTCCCTTGTGGCTTGTGGTGTTGACATTGAGAAGTCAGCTGCTAGTTTTATTTGAGCTCCCTTGTATGTTACTTTATGTTTCTTACTTGCTACCTTTAAGATTCTCTCTTTGTCTTGGAATTTTGCCAGTTTAGTTATAATATGTCTTGAAGTGGGCCTCTTTGGGTTCCTCTTGATTGGGACCCTCTGTGCTTCCTGAACTTGTGTAACTTTATCTCTCATCAAATTAGGTAAGTTTTCCATTATGACTTTTTCAAACAGGTTTTCTATCTTCATTCTTTTTTAGTGTTTTTTCCTTTTCTTGCTCTTCCTGGGAGTTTTTTTTTCTACCTTGTCCTCCGGCTTGCTGATTCAATCCTCTGTTTCATCTAGCCTGCTTTTGACTCCTTCTATTGTGTCCTTCAATTCAGAAATTGTATTTTTTTATTTACCCTTGCTGTTGTTGATAGTTTCTATTTCCTTTTTCATGTTGATGTAGTTTGCAGTAAGTTCTTCATAGTTTCCCTGTCATTTTTGGTAATTCTCAGTGAGCTCCTTGAGCTTCCTTATAACCATTACTTTGAACTCAGTATCTGATCATTGACTTGCCTCTATTTTATTTAGCATTCTTTCTGAGGCTTCCTCCTTCCCTTTCATTTGGAGTTTGTTTGTCCTCCCACTATTTGAGAGACTCTTCTTGATAGCCTGTGCTTCTTAAATTGATCTGTTCTGACTCCCTGAGTTTGTTTGTGGTGTGAACTTCTATGATAGAAGACCTGTGAGATTCAGTGGTGCAGTCTCCTTGATCTCCTGAACTTGCTGCTCTTGGGATGCTATTTATGTTGGTTCTCTGGATGTAATTGGCTTTTTATTGTTGTTGGGTTATTCTTTGGTGGGTCCTTCCCTCCAACTGGTTGACTGAGTGTCTCTGCCCACCATGTCTTGAATGCTATTGTGCAGGTGCAGACAGGTTGTGCTGAAAGTGATTCTTCTGTTTGTCCGAGATTATAATGCTTCTCTCTCACTATTTTCCAGTTGTTTGTTCTGTGTAATTTCTTCACAATTTAGTTGTAATTCCAGATTGGTCCTCAGAGGGGGTTAGTGTGGCTTCCACTCACTCCTCTGCCATCTTGCTGGAAACCAGCTATTTAAACTTTTCAAACCAGATTGTTAGCAGAGAGGAAGTACTGCATGCCTCTTATTTACTCTCCTTGCCTTTCCTGGGAATCCAGGTAGGGGCTGGACCAAACAAGTTTAACAGCTCTGTCTTTTCCCACCCCTCCTCCAAGTAAGTATTCCTGACTGTCTGCCCCATTTCAATGGTGACACTTCTATTGATGTTTCTTTTAAAAAATATTTTATTTATTTATTTTTAGAGAGAGGGAAAGGGGAAGAGAAAGAGATGGAGAGAAACATCAATGTGTAATTGCCTCTCATGTGCCCCTTACTGGGAACCTGGCTCACAACCCAGGCATGTGCCCTCACTGGGAATCAATCTGGTAACCCTTTGGTTCACAGGTCCCCACTCAATTCACTGAGTTACAAGAGCCAGGACCTACTGATGCTTCTTAACATTGTGTTATAAATTGTTGATTCATATTTAGCTAGTGGTTGACATAAATCACCAGATCTTTTTCATATGATCTGCTGTCAGGCCAGTTCTTCCTAGCTTAAATTTGGGTACAGGAGCAACCCATTAAAAAGAAAGCAAAATGTTAATGCAGGATATTCCATACTTAACTTTTTTGATTCTCTGGTCTGCTGAAATAATGTAAATTATTATCTGTCACCTTTTGTAATAACCTCCTTCCCAGCTTTTATCATCAGCAAAACTAACGAGTATTAATTACTTTGTAGTTAATGAAAATTACAAAAAAGCCATTAGTAGTTAATGAAATGTGAAGTAGGATAAAAAAGTGGCATAACATTACAGCAGGTGTTCTCAAAGTATGGCCTGGGACTCCTGGAGTTCCCTGAGACCCTTTCAGAGGGTTTGTGAGATCAAAACTATTTTCATAATAATGCTATCACAAATAAACTATGGGATTATCCAGAAGCTACATGATGCATGATATTGCAACCAACTATGCAGAAGCAGTTATGAGAATCTAGCTGTCTTCTATGAGCTAGACATTAAAGAAATTTGCAAAAATGTAAAACAAAACCACTCTTTTCTCACTTTTTTTCCTGTTGGATAGTTATTTTCATAAAAAGGTCATGTTAATATGCAATAGGTTTATTATTATTATTTTAAGAGCAATTTATAAATAAAACATTTAACATTTTATTTATTAAATTTCTGATACAATAAATATGAATAGATGTAATCTACAGTAACAAAAGTTCTTGAGGGTCCTCAATAATTTTTAAGAGTATCAAACTCACTCCTCTGAGTTTGAGGCCACAACATTCAAGAACAACATTAAAGATATTGCTCCAGGCTGATACCTAGCCCTTAACCTATGAGTTGTCATAAGTAATATGAAAATTGTTTTCAGAATTTCTCTAGCCCTTCTCTTCCAAGGTAGAGGCTGTACAGCAGGGCAGACATTGGAGGTAAAAGGGCTCTAATTCTCACTCTGTCACTAACTAGCTGCGTGATCCAGAAACTCTGCTTAGTGCAGCCATAATAATATTCAGCATGATTGAAAAAAAATTTAAACTTATTTATTTATTTTTAGACAGAGGGGAAGGGAGAAAGAGAGGGGAAGAAACCTCAATGTGTGCTTGCCTCTCACGTGCCCCATACTGGGGACCTGGCCCACAACCCAGGCATGTGCCCTGACTTGGAATTGAACCAGTAACCTTTGGTTCGCAGGCCAGCACTCAATCCACTGAACCACACCAGCCAGGGCACAGTTGAAAATTTTATTCCTCCAATCCTGATCTAACACCTTTTGGATCCATTCTCATACATATTTTCTGGGTTTCTGTCAATATGCATTGACATTTGAAGGGTCTTGATGAAAGGTCAAGAGAGTCACTTATACTGTTGTTATGACTTTCAGTAAGGGTGAAATTATGTCAAAGCAGAAAGTGAAACAATATATGTATAATCTGACGAACTCTCAATATTCTTTTGGTGTGTATGGTGCTTCCTCATGGGTCATACTAGGGCTATTACTTGAGTCTGGTTATAGATTTGAAGGAGGTGGTAGGGTTAGATTTTTAGGAAGATCAGCAGTGTGCAACTAATTCAGAGGAGGCTATTACAGGTTCTTCAAGGAAGAGAAGATTAACTTCACTCTTAATGTCAAAGAAGGGTCAGCAGAATTAAGAGTATAAGGTCTTCAGCTTCATTGAAATTTGTCCATATGTCCCCATCCTAAGATTCAAGGTCTCACTGCTTCCCAATCAATGTCTTATCTTTGACATGAGATCCTGCTAGGTTTTGAATTCAATTTGTATTGAATTCAACTTCCTGTAAGTAAAAACTTAGGGTTTGGTTATCAGAAATCTTAACCTAGAGGCTATAAGAGATAAAAGCTTCTTTTCTGGCAGTTGTAGAAGGTTTTTTTTTTGGTCTCTTTACCAGACCTTGAGCTGGGAATTTAAAGACCTAAGCTCATCCCTCTTTCTCCAAACTCTCAAGCATACTTAGAAGCAACCAAAAAATCACAAATCCCATTATATTCCTATTTCTACTAAAATGTTCGATGGCATCAAATATTCAGTTACTCAAAGGTTTGCCTTCTATGAACATTTATAATAGTGACTACAAGTGAGAATTTAAGTGACTGTTTTGCCACCATATTCTGTAGAACACCAACATCCCCTTTACCATTAATAATCACTAATACATCTAAATGTAATCAGATCAGAGAACTAATTCCAGATTCCTATCCTTAAGATTTCCCTAAGACCACAGCCAGTACCAATAAGTGAATCAATTAGAGAAGCAGAACCACTATGAATTATGAAATAAGTAGTTTACTAGAGAAATGAGATCTTACATAGTTTGGGAAGGAGTTAAGGAACTGAAGAACCAGCAAAGAAGTCAGAGTGTCCAAAAGAAGAGAAAGAGTGAACAATGTGGGAAGTTACTCATCTAGTTAACACCAGACTGGGATGGGAAAGCTTATGGAGCCGCCACCTTGTGGGTCCAACCACAAAGTGTCTAAAGGTGGGCCTGGGGCCACTGTGTGTCAACAGCATCAGAAATTGGGAAGGGTTTCTGGACCCTGATCGGAGCAAAGCAAGACAAGCTGGAGCTCCCTAAAACTTGTTTCCAACTGTCACCACATCAACTGCAATGACCTTCAGAGAATAACACTTGCTGCTTCATTTCTGCTCTCCAAATCTCATGTACATTCCTCTTTTGACAAACTCTAATCTGAAACCATCCAGGGAAGGGGATTCTAGCAAACTTCACCAAGTTCTCATATTATAAACCACCACAGTAATGTGTAATATGTGAAACTGGACTGGATGCTGGATTGGGGAAAATTGAAATGATTTTTCTGTGAACTTTAGTTAGATGACTAAAAAACTAATGTTAATTTTTATGGTTGATAATAGCATTGTGGTTATATAAGAGAATATAATCCTTATTAGTTATGTGCCTAAATATTTAGCAGTGAAGTTTCAAATGGCTTAGCATTTTATGTTTTTGTTATTTACTAAGTGAATATGGTAAAATATTAATTGTTGAATATAGGTGATGGATCTGCAGATATTTAAACTTTTCTGTATGTTTGAAACTTTTACTAATAAAATAATAGGAAAAATAAGAGACTGTTCTTGATTATTATCTCCCCTGGGAGGCTTTCCTGCCTACTTCCTTTATTGTTCCCCAAGTTGGTTATGTTTATCCTTTCACTGCGCAAGCACCCAAGTATATCTACGAGGCATTTATTATATTGTATTTTAATTTCTTGTTTTCTCATCTTTCTTCTCCTCTGAACTTTGACACATAGAGATTGGTAGGAAAGGTGGAGTTGTGGAACAAACAACTTACCAGACAGAGTTCAAAACACTGGTTATAAGGATGCTCAATAAAATTGGAGGAAGAGTAGATACACTTAGTGAGAACATTAACAAAGAGATAGGAAACTCAAAAGCAGAGCTAGAAAACATAAAAAATACTCAGTCAGAAATGAAGACTATATTAACTGGAATAAAGAATACAGGGAATCAACAGTGGAGTAGATAAAGCAGAGAATCAAATCAGAGATTTGGAAGAAGAAAATACCTAATCAGAAGAGCAAAAATACAAAAAAAACCCAAAATGAGAATAGTACAAGGAGCCTCTGCAACAACTTCAAGTTTACCAATGTTCACATCATGGGGGTACCTGAAGGAGAAGAGAGAGATCAAGGAATTGAAAATCTATGTGAAAAAAATAATAATGGAAAACTTCCCTAACCTGGTGAAGTTAATAGACATACAAGACCTGGAAATGCAGAGTCTTAAACAAGATGAACCCAAAGAGACCCACACCAAGACATATCATAATTAAAATACCAAAGTGAAAGACAAAGAAAGAACCTTAAAAGCAGCAAGAGAAAAGCAGTTAAATTACTTGCAAGGGTGATTTCTCAACAGAAACTTTGCAGGCCAGAAGGAATTGGCAAGTATTCAAAGTGATGAAAACAAAGTACCATTAACCAAGATTACCCAGCAAAGCTATTATTTAGAGTTGAAGGACAGATAAAAAGCTTCCCAGACAAGAAAAATCTAAAGGAGTTCATGACCACCAAATTGGTATTACAAGACATGTTAAAGGGTCTTCTTTAAGATGGCAGGAGGATGAAGATGGGTTAAAATGGTGAAGGGATTAAGAAGTACAAATTTGTAGTTACAGAATAGTCACAAGGATATACAGCATAGGGAACATAGTCAATAATACTGTGATAACTATGTATGGTTTCAGATGGGCACTAGATTTATTGGGTTGATAATTTAATAAGTTATATAACATCTAATTATTGGGTTGGTACACCTGAAACTAATGTAATATTGTATGTCAACTGTAATAGAAAAATAAAAAAATATTTAAAGTAAAAAAAGGGTTTAGAATGTATCATTCCCTAAGTATTTCTATGCAATTATAAATGCACACACACAACACACACATACTACAAATATTGTTTGATAAGTTACTCTTTTTTAACCTAATAGTATATCATGGAGTTTTAGACATCAGTGTATAAGTAGATCTATGTCATTCTTTACACAGGCTACACGACCCATTGTATTGATGTGTATTTACTTATTTAATTACAACATTTGCATGACCATGTAGAAAGAGGAGAAACTTCTACAAAACCAGTAGCCTAGAGAAAAAGGGACTTAGCTACTCCAGTAATCAAAGGAGTAACAAAAGTCAGCCTTGAATTGTGTGTACAAAGGGTAAACTGGCAAGAAAGGGACTTTACCAATGTGTCAGCTTACAGAAAGAATTGCCTTATTCAAGGAACAAAATAGAGAACACAGAAGAGAGTGATCCGCACATGAAACTGAACTGAGCCAATGACAAATGTGAGACTGTGTAAGCACCTAATCTGTGTGCACTGATACCTTCTCACCAAGCTGACCCAGGTGGAGTGCCCTACAGATGCCAACTGCAGATTGCACACAGCCACAAACAGCAGGGAACAAGTGAAAGTGGCAAGGGTATAGATCTGGTTCATTTTGGAGGAGAAAGTCCCACAGGTTTCCCATTGACAACAGAAAGTTACCCAAGCAAGTGTTCATGAAATTTTACCAGAAGACTGTTTTGAGGGCTCTGGGTCTCATTAATTGGCAACCTCACTGACATTTCCCCATCCATTTCTCATGGATGAAAACAAGCCTGTTTTGTCCTATAGCCAACACCTCTCTCTGACAGTCCTCTCCCACTGTAACTCTTCAATCTTATTTCCCTATAAATTTCTAATGCCCACCTGCATTCCACACAGATTGTCACTGCTAAACAAAAAGATGATGGACTGCATTGAAACAATTAAAATGGGCTGTACTATCTTGATGGTGTTTACCTATTCCGAAACACAGCACTAACCCATCCCTGTTCATTTACTTTCAATACCATGTTATAAGTGTGTGTTCATGGCTCTGTCTGCTACTAATGGCAAATATTCTTCTTCTTTTCTTTTTTTAAGGAAACAGGTTTTTTATTAACAGGTTCCCAACCTTCTGGGGGCCAAGGGCACTCCTGCTCAGAGCCCTCCTCTCCCATGAGACACAGCACTTCCCTTGCCTCCCAAAAGACTATACGCCAAAACCATGCCCAGAAGTTCCCCATATCTGTATCTGCTCTTAAGCCAGCTGCACAAATGGACCTCCATCCTCTCTGGAATGTGCTATTGTGGGTTTCAGAATTGCCATCCTCTCGCAGCAGCTCTCTCCTTCGGGATGTGGGGTGTGCTGTTCTCAGCCTCCATGCAGTTCAGTGGTTCAGGAAAATGTGTTGTGTTATACTGGATCATGGTAGAGTTCAGGGAGGCACATGTCCCAAAAGAGTGGCTTCTTCAGAGAAGCAGAAGGTTGCAACTCAGCATTCCCAGTCCTAGCTCAGCTCCAAGCATCTCCCACGAGTCTGGGAGGCTATGCAGGTCCCTGCAGCCCCATCAGTTCTACAGCCGTCTTCTCCAGGCAGACCTCCCCTCTCACTGCTGACCTCCTGGCTCTCCCTCGCCTAACCTTCAGCCAGCCCTAATTTAAATTCCTGGTCTGGAACTTCCTATATGATCTCATATCTAGCCCTTCCTATGGTGCATTAGCGTCCCCCATTTTTGTCAGTTCCCCATTGTCATTTACCCATTTTCAGCTGCCATCTGTAGCCAGGGTAGGAGTTCCCAGTGACATGGGGGTATGGGGTGGGCATCTGCCTCCTCCTGGCTATGTCTCAAGTCCCTGCAGGTTCTCATAGTTAGGAACAAAATTCACCCTGAATATGCCCTGGGCAGGAGTCCTCTTTCCTTCAGGAAGGTATGTTTATTAGCTTGTCTTTTGCTTTGCAATGTGTCTTCTTCTTTTTTTTTTCTGGCCAGATTGCTTTCATGAGCATTTTATTTATTTATTTTTTGACTTTTAAAAAATATTTTATTGATTATGCTATTACAGTTGTCCCATTATCCACCTCTATCCCCCTCCACCTTGCACACCCTCCCCTACTCACATTCCCCACTCTAGTTCATATCCATGTGTCATAAGTTCTTTAGCTTCTACATTTCCCATACTATTCTTGCCCTCCCCCTGTCTATTTTCTACCTACCATCTATGCTACTTATTCTCTATATCTTTTCCCCCTCTCTCCTCCTCCCACTCCCTTGTTGATAACCCTTCATGTGATCTCCCTTTCTGTGGTTCTGTTCCTGTTCTAGTTGTTTGCTTAGTTTCTTTTGGTTTTGTTTTAGGTGTGGTTGTTAATAATTGTGAGTTTGCTGTCATTTTACTATACACGTCTTTTATCTTCTCTTTCTTAGGTAAGTCCCTTTAACATTTCATAAAATAAGGGCTTGGTGATGATGAACTCCTTTAACTTGACCTTATCTGAGAAGCACTTTATCTGCTCTTCCATTCTAAATGAAAGCTTTGCTAGATAGAGCAATCTTGCATGTAGATTTTTGCCTTTCATGACTTGGAATACTTCTTTCCAGCCCCTTCTTGCCTGCAAGGTCTCTTGGGAAATCAGCTGACAGTCTGATGGGAACTCCTTTGTAGGTAACTGTCTCCTTATTTCTTGCTGCTTCTAGGATTTTCTCCTTCATTTTTATCTTGGCTAATGTAATTATGGTGTGCCTTGGTGTGTTCCTCCTTGGGTCCAACTTCTTTGGAACTCTCTGAGCTTCCTGGACTTCCTGGGAGTCTATTTCCTTTGCCCGATTGGGGAAGTTCTCCTTTATTATTTGTTCAAATAACTTTTCCACTTGTTCCTCTTCCTCTTCTCCTTCTGGAACCCCTATAATCCAGATGTTGGAACGTTCAAAGATGTCCCAGAGGTTCCTAAGCCTCTCCTCATTTTTCTGAATTCTTGTTTCTTCATTCTTTTCTGTTTGGTTGTTTCTTTCTTTCTTTTCTGGTCCACGCCATTGATGTGAGACCCAGTTTCCTTTCCATCGCTATTGGATCCCTGTGTGCTTTTCTTCATTTCACTTATTGTAGCCTTCATTTTTCATTTAATTTGCAACCAAAACCAACTAATTCTGTGGTCTTCCTGATCACCAGTGTTTTGAACTATGCATCTGATAGGTTGGCTATCTCTCAGTCACTTAAAAGGATGAGTTCTAGGGCTTTGATTTGTTCTTTTGTTTGAGCCATCTCTCTCTCTCTCTCTCTCTCTCTCTCTTGGTCTGGTTGCACCTGTTACATATGAGGGGCGGAGCCTTAGGTATTTACCAGGATGGGGCAACCCAGTCACTGGGTTTTGATGCTGTATGTGGGGATGGGTCTGAGAGAGGACAATGGCACTTGCTCCACTCTCTGCCAATTTCAGTCCCTTCTGCCACTCCCCCAAGCAAACTGAACCTTTCTGGTGCTGATTACCGTGTGGGTGGGCATGTGCACCCCGTGGATCTTTCCAGTGACCTCTTCTGTGAGACTTCAAGTCTCTTCCTGCACCTCAACCCCCACAGGTGTTTCCAATCAGTGCCCCAAGGCTCTATTTCCCAGCACTGGGATCCTAAGTTGCATGTAGTGCTTTGCTTCACAATCGCTGCCTTGCTGGGTCTGCCGGTTGCCACCCTGCACCCGGGGTTTTCCAGCTGCCATTTGCGCACCCAGGGTCTGCCCGCTGCAGTCATAAGTACCAGGTCCCAATGCTCTTTGTGCTGCACAACCCCTCTCCGCCCGGCTTCCCGACTCCACCCCTCCTACTGATCTGGATGAACGTGTCTATTTTAACTCCTTGGTTGTCCGACTTCCATACAGTTCAATTTTCTGTCAGTTCTGGTTGTTATTCTATTTCTAAATTGTTATTGCCCTTATCTTGGTTGTGCAAGGAGGCACAGTGTGTCTCCCTATGCCTCCATCTTGGTCGGAAGTCCTAATGGTAAATATTCTTGCAAATTAAATATTAATAAGTTTAAGTGTGAAATTTACTTTATAGAAATCCAGTGAGTGGTGATCCAATAAATAAATTTTGAGGGCAAAGTAAATCTCTAATTTGGCAATCTTGATTTGGGATTCTGTGGAATACCAGGAAATTGCATGTTCTAATACTATTCAATAATGTTTGTTGGTGTTTTTTAGTATTTGAATATTCACTGTGGGTTGGTTATAGTCATTGTAATTTATTTATCTCATTTAATTTTTAAATCCTTACCTAAGAATACATTTATTGATTCTTTTAGGGAGAGAAGAAGAAAGAAAGAGAGAAAGCATTTATGTGAGAAACATTGATCAGTTGCCTCAACTGGGGACCAAACCCGCAACCTAGGTATGTGCCCTGACCAGGAATGGAACTGATGACCTCTGGGTTATGGGACAAGACACCAACCAACTGAACCACAACAGCCAGGGCTCATTTGTAAATATTTTAACAGAACAAATGCAAACAGAGCAGTTGTGAATGTTGTAGAATACACTGACATGAGATGAAAAAATTGATTTAAAATCAGAACTTGCAAAAGCAATACCAATTTCAACAGTAAAACAAAAAAAAAGCAAGCAGACAAAATATTTTCATTGTTAAAAGAGAAATGAGCTTGTGTGAAGCAACATTTCCTTTAATGCCTAATTTACTTTTGGATGTATTTTTAGCAATTTGACTGACATTAATGAAAATAAAAATTTCTTTTATATCTAGAATATCTGTCACAAAACAAAGATAAAGACTATTATATAGGGCAATTAATGCTCTATGTGTTTAAAATTTTAATTTTAAGAATGCTAACTTTTACATACTAAATATTGGCAGTAATATCAATTTTTAAACTGATTTTCTTTTTTTTTTAGATTTTACTTATTTATTTTTAGAGAGGAGAAGGAGGGAGAAGGAGAGGGAGAGGAAACATCAGTGTGGGATTGCCTCTCGAGCACCCACTGCTGGAGACCTGGCACACAACCCAGGCATGTGCCCTGACTGGGAATAGGACTGGCAACCCTTTGGTTTGCAGGCTAGCACTCAATCCACTGAGCCACACCAGCCAGGGCTAAACTGATTTCCATTTGCCATTTATTTTGTGTTAACTTTTTTCTGGTTAATTTCATTGATTAATTTATTTTTAATTTAAATTTATCAGGGTGACATTGGTTAATTGTATCACATAAGATTCAAGTATACAGTTCTCTGATACATGATCTGTATATTGCATTGTGTGTTATGTTAACTTTTTTTATTATATTTCATTGATTATGCTATTGTCCTGATTTCCCCCACCTTGCTCTTTCCACCCAGCACCCCTATTACCTTAGGCCGTCCCCCCACCATTGTTTATGTTTGTGCCTATAAGTTCTTTGGCTACTCCATTTCCTATATTGTACTTTATATCACCATGGTTATTCTGTAACTACCTATTTGTACTTCTGAATCCCCTCACCTCTTCTCACATTACCCAAACCACCCCCCACCTCATCAGACAGACATCCAATAACTCTCCATATCCATGATTCTGTCTCTGTTCTTCTTGTTTCCTTAGATTGATTTTTAGATTCGATAGTTGATAGATATGTATTTTTTTGCCATTTTATTGTTCATAGTTTTGAACTTTTTTTTGCATAAGTCCCTTTAACATTTCATATAGTAATGCTTTGTTGATGATAAGCTCCTTTAGTTTTTCTTGTCTGGAAGCTCTTTATCTGTCCTTTGATTCTAAATTATATCTTTCCTTGGTACAGTAATCTCGGCTATAGGTTCCTGCTCTTCATGACTTTGAATGTTACTTGCCAATCCTTTCTAGCCTGCAGTTTCTTTTGAGAAATCAGCTGATGGTCTTATGGGTACTCCACTGAACATAACTAACTGATTTTCCCTTCCTACTTTCAAGATTCTCTTTTTATCTTTAACCTTTGGCATTTTAATTATGATGTGTTTGAAGAGTGCCCCTTTGCATCCATCTTGTTTGGGACTCTGTGCTTCCTAGACTTGCATGTTTATTTCCTTCACTAAATTAGCTAAGTTTTCTTTCATTATATTTTCAAATAGATTTCTGATTTCTGCTCTTTCTCTTCTCCTTCTGGCACCATTATGCTGTGAATGTTGGACCTCTTGAAGTTGTGACTCGGATCCCAGCTCCTGGGGCCGGTGGCATTATGGATGAGATGAGACAAATTCACACAGACTACTGAGTCCTGTGGAGAAAAAGGGACAGTGCGGCTTCTCTCTTAAGGGGAGAGCACCTCAGAGCACCTCAGCCACTCTCTCAAGAGGAGAGTGCCTTGACCCTTGCCTTGACAAACTTTTATTGGATTCAATTTGCACAGGAATATAGGGTGTATACATAAAGCTCATCAATCATTGTCAGGCAGAAATGGTTAAATAATAGATAACATTCAAAGAGCTCTGAGAGCTTATTCTGAGTCAGGGTCAGATAGTTAAAGGGCCATAAAACTTTGTGGAACAAACTCACTTCCTGCTTGGACCCTTATCATTTAAATTGAGGGTATTAGCAAAGTAGGTTTCATAGGATTTTATGCATTCTTTCTTAGCCTTGATTGCCTAGGGAACCCACCCTTTCCAGCACAGGGCCACACCCACCTCTGGCATTGTTTCAGGCTTAAGTCAGGCAGGGTAAGTAAGGCAGCCAAGAGATTAGGAGACTCCTTGCAGAGAGAATGAAGACTCAGGGCACATCAAAGCTGAGGGGCGAGGGTCCATCACTCCCTTTTTCTATACCCCCTCAAGTCCTTCCCTGAGGGCCCCTTCACAAGCATGCCTATCTTAGGTCGTCCCTCCTTTGAGGACTCTTACCCATGATTGGTTAAGCCAATCTCTGAATCTAGGTGGTTGCTGCTAGTGCTGGGCCTGAGGCTCACTGAGGCCAGCTGTTTCCTGTTTGATAGGATTTAGGAAGATGTGAAACATAAGCCAAGACCAGCCATTCATATGGAAAAGTATCTTAGGTGGGCTCATAAGTTGGGTTGGGCAGAGTTTCTGGGGGATCTCCAAGGAGGTCAAACAGTGTTAGCAAAGTTGATGGAGTGTCAGATATGGAACCAGCTTACCAGCTCTGTGGAGGAGGGTTTATAAAAGGGACAATGGGTTCTGCTCACCTTGATGCCAGGCACTTCAGTTTCTCCCTGTATACTATCCGTGCCTTCAAGCTGTAACTCTGCTGCTGGAACTCAGGGTGTGAGTCTAAGTAGGTGAGTCCATGTGTGTGTTCTTTAAAAGAAACTGCTTGAGGTTCCAGCAGTTTCTTCCACTAACTCAATCCCTGCTGGTTTTGCAATTGGAAGTTGTGGGGATTTATTTTCCTGGCACTGAAACTCTAGGCTGGGGGCCTGGTGTGAGGCTGGGACTCCTCACTCCCAAGATGTCCCTCCAAATTTTTATCCTCCACACATAGGTGAGGGACCAGTCTGTTCCACAACTGTGCCCCTCCTACTGGTCTCAATAGATGTGATTTCTTTAATTCTGTAGTTTCTAGCTTCCATTCAATTTGATTTTTAATGGTTCTGAATGATCATTGTTCTATATTTTAGTTGTAATTTTGATGTGGTTGTGCAAAGAGGTGAGACATGTCTGCCTATGTTACCATGTTGACCAGAAATATCAGGAGACTCCTCTTAAAGGACCCACAATGGTCTTAGAAGATATATAGACCAATGCCCTCTGGGATTCAGCAACAGGGCAACACCTGGAAGGGCAGAAGTAGCATATGGGGAGAAAGTGAAATGACTGGCAAGAGGATGAGTGCTGGGAGACAGCTTCCTCCTGGACAAATCTCCAGAGGCCAGGCAGCCACATTGGCCCTCTGAGCCATCCCCAACACAGTGCCACAGAGCAGTGACATGGGTTACCCCCCCTTGGTGATAACCTAAGGCTCTTCCCCATACAACTTACAGGTGCATTTTTCTACAATAGGACATGCTACTAAGACAGGGAGTCAAAGCAGCTCTACCTAATACATAGAAACAAACACAAGGAGTCTGCCAAGTTGAAGAGGCAAAGAAACATGGCCCATATGAAAGAACAGAACAAAACTACCAAAAATAAAAAAATAAAAAATCCTAAACAAAATGGAGATAGGCAATCTACCAGATGCAGAGTTCAATACAGTGGTTATTAGCATGCTCAAAGAACTCATTGCGTACTGCAACAGCATAAAGAATACCCAGGCAGAAATGAAGGTTACACTAACTGAAATAAAGAAAAATCTACACGGAATCAACAGTTGAGGGGATGAAGATGAAAATCAAATCAATGATTTGGAACATAAGGAAGTAAAAAGCATTCAATCAAAACAGCAAGTAGAAAAAAGAATTCATAAAAATGAGGATAAACTAAGGAGCCTCTGGAACATCTTCAAATGTACCAACATCTGAATCATAGGGGTGCTTGAAGGAGAAAAATAAGAGCCAGAAATCGAAAACTTATTTGAAAAAATAATGAAAAAAAACTTTCCTAATTTGGTGAAGGTAATAGACATACAAGTCCAGGAAGCACAGAGAGTCCCAAGCAAGTTGGATCCAAAGAGGACCACACCAACACACATAATGAAAATGCCAAAAGTTAAAGATAATGATTCTTAAAAACAGCAAGAGAAAAGTAGATAGTTACCTACAAGGGAATTCTGATGAGACTGTCAGCTAATTTCTCAAAAGAAACTTTTCAGTTTAGAAGGGACTGGCAAGAAGTATTCAAAGTGATGAAAATTAAGGACCTATAACCTAGATTACTCTACCCAGCAGAGCTATCATTTAGAATGGAAAGGTAGATAAAGTGCTTCCCAGAAAAGGTAAAGCTAAAGGAGTTCATCATTGCCACACCATTATTAATATACAATGTTGAAGGTAATTATATAAGAAAAAGAAGAAGATCAAAACTATGAACAATTAAAATGACAATAAGTTCACAACTATCAACAATCTAAAAAATAAACTAAGCAAACAAGCAGAACAGGAACAGAATCATGGATATGGAGATCATTTGGAGGGTTATCAGCTGGGAGGAATGAAGGGCAGAATAGAGGGAAAGATGCAGAGATTAAGAAGTACAAATTGGTAGTTACAAAACATACAAGGGGATGTTAAGAACAGTGTAGGAAATGGAGTAGACAAAGAACTTATATTCATGACCCATGGACATGAACTAAAGGGTGGGATTGCTGGTGGGAATGGGGGGTACTGGGCAGAGAGGGGCAAAAATTGGGACAACTTTAATAACATAATCAATTATATATATAATTTTATTTTAATTTTTGTTGTAGTACAATTTTCTATCTTTTACTCCCATTAAAAAATTATGATATGTCTTGGTGTGGTCCTCTTTGTATCCATCTTGTTTGGGACTCTGTGCTTTCTGGTCTTATATGTCTATTTCCTGCTCCAAATTAGGGAAGTTTTCCTTCATTATTTCTTCAAATAAGTTTTCAATTTCTTGTTATTTTTCTCCTCCTTCTGGCACCTCTATGATTTGAATATTGGTAGTTTTGTTCTGTTCTTTCATTTGGGCCATGTTTCTTTGCCTCCTTATTTTGGTAGCCTCCCTGTGTTTGTTTCTGTGTATTAGGTAGAACTGCTTTGACTCCCTGTCTTAATAGCATGTCCTATTGTAGAAAAGTGCACCCTTAGGTTGGCTGGGGTGGAGCCTTAGGTAATCACCAGGCTGGGGCAACCCATTTGAAGCACGTTGTTGGATTCTCAAATATGTTGTTGTTATTGTGTGGCTCTGTGTGGGGGAGGGCACAGAAAAGGAACAATGGTCACTGCCTGATCTCTGGAGTATTTTCTGGGAGGAAGCTGTCCCCAGGTACTCACCCTGATGCCAGACACTTCCATTCCTCCCTTCATACTACTGGTGCCTTTCCAGCTGCTGCTCTGGTGTTAGAGCCCAGAGGGAGTGAGTCTGTATAAGTCCTAAGTCCATTGTGGGCCCTTT
Organism: Tonatia bakeri; assembly: GCA_004024845.1. Taxonomy (NCBI): domain Eukaryota; kingdom Metazoa; phylum Chordata; class Mammalia; order Chiroptera; family Phyllostomidae; genus Tonatia; species Tonatia bakeri. The sequence continues at coordinate 22,061 of PVIA01012360.1, forward strand.
AAGAAGAGACATCTGAGAATCACAGTTTCTTCCTCTGCTCCAATCCACACTGGTTTTTACAGACAGAAGTTATGGGTACTTATCTTCCTGGCACTTGAAACCTGGGCTGGGTGGTCTGGTGTGGGGCTGGGATCCCTTGCTCCCAAAGTATCCCTCCTGATTTCTATCTACCACACATGGGTATGGAACTGCCCATTCTGTGTCTCCCTGTCTCCATGTCTCTGCCCTTCCTATTTATCTGGATGAATGTGAGTTCTTTAATTCCTTCTTTGTCTAACTTCCATGCAACTTGCTTTTCTGATGATTCTGGGTCACAGTTGTTTTGTAGTTTAGTTGTAATTTTTTCTGTGGTTGTGTGAGGAGGCAAGTTGTGTTTACCTCTCTTTTCTCTTTCTTGGTTATGTCTTTGAAGCACAAAAATATAAATTTAATTAAGTCTTATTGGTCTTTTTCTTTTGTTGTTTGTGCTTTGGTGTCATATTTAAAAAGGCTTTGTCTAACCTAGGGTTATGTTATCGTATAAGAATTTCATAGCTTTAAGCTTTTAAATTTAGGGCCATGATCCAGTTTAATTAATTTTTGTATATGGTGTAAAGAAGGGGACCAACCATACTTATATGCTTGTGGATATCCAATTATCCAAGCACTGTTTATGGAAGACTATTCTTTCCCCATTGTATTGTCTTAGCACCCTTGTTGAAAATCAATTGACCGTAAAGTTAACAGTTTACTTCTGTAGTCTGCAATCTGTAGAACTACATGTTTGAGTACTGTAGCCACCTACTACTTTTAAATAAAGTTTTTATTATAAGGGTTTTCAGGAATAACTATAAAGGACAAATGGACAAAATCAAGCAGGGTGGAATCAGGAAAGGGAAGTGGGGATGGCTGGGGTAGGGGGAGAGGTGGGAGGAAAAAGCAGACAACTGTACTTGAACAACAATAAAATGAAATGAAATGAAATGAAATAAATAAAATATTCTAATACCTCAACATAAGCACAGTTAATAAATTAGTATATTTTATCTCATCCTTGTTTTTATGTCATGGAGTTTTATTTTTAAACATATCTGAGATTATAATAAAGATACAATGCATCTTCTGCTCTTATTTTTTATTCCAGACAGAAAGGAACAGCAGGCAGGACGGGGGGCAGGAGGCAGGGAGAGAGACAAAGAGAGAGAGATCAGTTGCCTCCTGTACATGTCCCTACAGGGGACAGAACCTGAAACCCAGGCATGTGCCCTGACTGGGAATCGAACTGGCAAACTTTTGATTCACAGGCTTGTGTTCAGTCCACTGAGCCACACCAGCTAGGGCAGAAAGGAGCTTTCTGATTAAAGAAGATATGAAAGGATATAGAGATATCTGGAAAGGTACTTTTCTTTAAAAATAGAGGGATAAAAAAATGGAATAAGGGTGAAACTATCCATTTTTGAAAAAGACAGTAGCTCTCTCTCACCAACTCAAATAGCCAAAAAAGTTGACAAATGTATCCCTTGGCAAAGCACTAAGATTTTTGGGAATTTCCATACTTAAAAATCTCCAAGCTTAAGTTTCCAGTTACTTACATATAACTTTGAACTTAAGTTCCTCAGGACTATGATAAAGATCTAAGTGGTCTTATATTTGGAAAAGATTTCAGTGGGATGGTGATACTGTAAAAGTGATGTGAAACCATTATCAATTTATCCCCAAGACAGGAAAAGAAAGGCTAAACTTAAACTGTCTTCGGACAGTCATGGGTTAGCTGTCTAAAGGATAGCCAGTTGTTAAGAAGTGTGAATTTCTGCAACAGGTATTTGTAAAAATCTGTACAAGTTTGTTTGGTTACTTTGAGGAAAGAAATGGATAACTCCTTGGTAACTCTTTATAATAGGCATGTCTTAACAGAGAATCAGATGGACTAATTTGGATTCTAGCTGATCCGCTTAAGGTGATGTGCATTCAAAAAGTATGACCTCAAGGGCCATGACATCAACACATCATCCAACCATTTCTGAATTAGACAAGCCCATTAACATGCAAGGATTCTGGGCATGAGTGGGAATCCCATAAAAGTCATACTACAAGGTTGAAGGTAAGGGGGAATACCAGACCGGAACCTGACATTTCAAACTGTTTCCCTGATAGGACTTTTTCAAAGAAACAAGAACTGAAATGTAGCATGAACTGGCATGCAAAGCAGGCTGCTATTTCAGTCTGAATCATGAGTAGAGGCCACAGTAGGTATATCTGAAACTGAAGGGCAAAATAAAACCAAACATCAAGGTATGAACTGCATATAATAAAGAATTGAAACTGTCCAGGCTACTAGACAGTTCCAAGCATAAACTATGTTGAAACCTGGGCCAGGAAGCAGAATTTTATAGCATTTTCTTTCTGGTTAGATCCATGCAACAGTGATCTTCTCCTGTGCCCCCTTTCCCAAGATTGCTGTGGTCCCGTGGTTTACAGCAGAACAGGAAGACAGTGGGCCTCTCAGCACTGTTTTGCCTTTTACTGCAGTGTTGCCATGCCACCTAGTTCTCTGCCTCTCCCTCTCAAGGAGCTGGCATCACCCAGACCAGAAGGCAGAACTGTGGTGGAGGTAGCCTTGTCATTGGTACCCCAGAGTGTTTATGTTCTTTCCAGTCCCACAATGCAAGGATCTGCTGATGACTTTCAAGTTTACTCCACTTTCTTTGGCCTTTAAGAAGTGAATAGCTGTCATGAAAATAAAGCAAAGAAAACTCTAATGGGAAAAGATTTTCTGGCTTCTTTCCTGAAGTACCTTTCCTGCCCTTTTTCTGCTAAGTCATCTTCCTCCCTCCCTCATACTCCTGTGTATCTCCCCTTCTGGAAAGCTTTCCTTAACCCTAAGGTCCACTCAGTGAGGTTCCTGTTCATCTCTGCTATGAGCATTAGAAGAAAAGAATTTTTCATTCAAACTTTCTCCTAACAGAAGTTAAAAAAGTGTTAACAAAAAAATAAATTTAATATTAGTTTAAGTTACATGTATGTCTTCAGTACATAGTAGGTACCAAGTGTATTTAACTTAATTAAAATCAGATTCAAACATATGCTTGAGATCCAAGGCAATTTAATTTTTTTAAATGATACTTTTTTTTATACCCTAACATGTTTATTCTTCCCATTGTGTGTGGTTTTCTTTTTTAAGATTTTATTTATTTTTAGAGAGGGGAAGGGAGGGAGAAAGAGAAACATCAATGTGTGGTTGCTTCTCACGTGGCCCCCACTGGGGACCTGGCCTGCAACCCAGGCATGTGCCCCGACTGGGAGTTGAACCAACCACCCTCTGGTTTCCAGGCCCTTGCTCAATCCACTGAGCCACACCAACCAGGGTGCAATTTAATTTTTAAATTATTTACTCAGAAATAATTATTAAAATCTTAGAATCTTGATCTAGACAGATCTAAGTTTAAATCTAGGCTTTACTGATTTCTATTTGTGACCTTGGGTGATTTAATTTAGTTCTCTGAACTGCCTTATCTTCTAAAATGAAGACCATAATAACATACCTACTAGGGCTTTTGAGAAGATTAAATGTGATATTCTACACAAATGAGCCACTTGTTCACACTTGTGAACAGTTAGGCAACAATGTATCATTCCATATATATTTTTTTTCATATGTTCTTCCTGTGTTCCTCTGCTCTTTGACCATGATCTCTGTGAGAGCAGTACCAGGCTGTGCCACCTGAGGAAGTAGAGTTATCTAGCTGACCGATCCTACATGCCTACTCCCAAGAGAGCTCAGATATAGTTTAATGGTATTTGGGTTATACTCAGGAGGAGGGCCTGGATCATTGATCTTGAGACACAGAATTAACATCTGCATAATGAACCAAGCATACTACTATGTATCAGGCCTTGATACATAGTTGTGACATTTTAGGAAATTTATTAATTTGTTTATTGGTTTATTCATCCTAATAGATGGTACTGAACATCTATTATGTCTGAGACTACAATGTTGAAAGCATACAAGGTCTCTTTCTACCTAAGCTTACAGTTCAATTTAACCCAAAGAAATAATGAGGCAATTTAATTAATGGTCATTGGGGGTAAAATTCACTATGTAAAGAAACATTGTGCTCTATTAAACAAAACGAGAACCTTGGTTCTGTAGAACCTTGGTGCTATATTAAACAAAACCAGAACCTTTAAAATTTAGGTTTTGGAAGAACTGGCTGACCAAAAAGTCCTGAACCTGTCCCAGTTTCCTCTTTCTCAGGTTTCTTGTGTCTTCACTATTCCATTACTAGCCCTGTACAAGCATAGATTTTAGAACTTTTATTTGTAAATGAAGTGGGTTGGAGGCTCCAACAAATGCTTTACCAAATAATAAAGGAGAACAAAAGGACACTCTTGAAAGCTACAAAACAATGTTATGACTTTGGAAAATCACTTGGCAGTATCTATTAGAGCTGATCGTATATGTATATGTATATGTATATGTATATGTATATGTATATGTATATGTATATGTACACACATATATATGTATATAATGATCTCGATATATATAAAATGACCCAGCAATTTCATTCCCAGGAATGTACTCAATGTGTATTTTTTATGTGCATTTGTTCACTACAACCATATACTAACTAAAAATAAATAAAACAAACAAAACAAAAGCAAAAAAACCCATATACGAGGATATTAATAGTGGTAGTGTTTGTAATAGCTAAGTATTGGAAACAACCTAAATGTCCATGTGAAATAGAATGAACAAATTGGGGTGTCTTCACACAATGGAATACTACACAGCACAACAACAACAAACTATAACTATGTACAAGAAATGGGGAATCTCACCAACACAATGTTGAGCAAAAGGGGATATACTTTTAAGAATGATTCTACTTCACCTGAACCCTGTATAATTTATATAAAATAGTATAGAATAGTCTGATAACCTAATTATCTCATATTTAACCAACTCATGAGCTTGAATTGAATGATCTATCATCCACTCTCAGCTTGTACAAATGACCAAGCACTTTGTATATGTTCCTGCTTTCCCAGTTTTTTAAACACATATTGGGAGGAAGCATGGTCTTATTTCCCATCACACAAGAGCTAATGTTTAGGCAATTTTATCTCCTGGATGGCTTAAGTTACCATCTTGCTGGGTTTGCCAGCCAGATGGACTTGTATGTCTATTTTCTTCAGTTCCTGTCTCCCAACCAAGGGATTTTTCAGAATCCAGAGGACTGGTAGGGCTATGGTGAATAATTCAGTGAGTAAGTATATTGATCTCAGACTCTGTATCTAAGAGTGGCTATGCCCCTAATATAAACCCAATAATAAAATAATACTTAAAAAAAACAATAATTACTGCATTTACACCATAAATTCTCCCCACCTATAGAACATAATAAGCTCCAGGAGAGCAAAATTTTGTTTTATTCACTGTTTCATTTTCAAAATATATATTTTTTTAGGATGTGAGGGTCATCTGGCTGCAACATCTGTAACCCCACTGATCGCCAGGGTTGATTCAGCTGATCCAGCTGGATAGGTGGGTGTTCCCTTCCTCCCTCACTGATCCATGTGCATCCCTCCCAAAGCTGCACGCTCAGCTGAAGAGGACAACCTTCTCAACTAGAGGAGAGGACTGGTCTTTGGTCAAGGATATACGAGTAGCTGAGCTCCCCTGCTAGAACCTCCAAACAAGATCTCAAAATAATTTTTTTATTTTTCAATTATACTTGACATATTATATTATATTAGTTTCAAGTGTGTAACATAGTGATTAGCTAACTTACAAAATGGTCACTCCAATAAATCTAGTAACCATCTGACACCATATATTGTTTTTACAATATTATTGACTATATTCCCCATCCTGTACTTTACACACCTATGACAATTTTATAACAACTGATTCATACTTCCTAATCCCTTCCCCCTTTTAACTATTCCTCTTAATCCCCCTCCCATCTGGAACCCATTAAAATGTTCTCTGTATCTGAGTCTGTCTCTGTTCTGCATGTTTGTTTTTTTGTTTTTATATTTAATTGTTGATAGATATGTATTTAGTGCCATTTTCTCATCCATATCTTCTTTCTTTTGTTTTCTACTTCTTTTTTTATTACTTTATTGTTGTTTAGTTACAGTTGTCTGCATTTTATCCCCGCCACTCCCCGCTACCCCAGCCAAACTCATCTCCCTCCCTTGCTTCCTCCCTCCCCCTTGGTTTTGTCCCTGTGTCATTTATAGCAGTTCCTGAAAATGCTTCTCGCCACTGTACCCTTCCCCCTCCCCTCTGGCTATCGTTAGATTGTTCTTCATTTCAATGTCTCTGGTTATATTTTGTTTGTTTTTTTCTTTTGTTGATTATGTTCCAGTTAAAGGTGAGATCATATGGTATTTGTCCCTCACCGCCTGAGTTATTTCACTTAGCATAATGGTCTATCCAGTTCCATCCACATTGTTGCAAAGGGTAGGAGCTCCTTCTTTCTCTCTGCTGCATAGAATTCCATTGTGTAAATGTACCATAGTTTTTTGATCCACTCATTTACTGATGGGCACTTAGGTTGCTTCCAGAACTTGGCTATTGTAAATTGTACTGCTATGAACAATGGGGTGCATCGTTTTCTATTTCTTAAAGAAGACCTTTTAACATTTCATATAATACTAGTTTGGTGGTGATGAACTCTGTTAGCTTTATTTTTCTGGTTTGGGAAGCTCTTTATTTGTCCTTTGATTCTAACAGAGAACTTTGCTGGTTAGAGTAATCTTGTTTGTAGGTCCATGCTTTTCATCACTTTGAATATTTCGTGTCAGTCCCTCTGGCCTGCAAAGTTTCTGTTGAGAAAGCAGCTGACAGTCTTATGGGAGTTCCCTTGTAGGTAACTAACTGCTTTTCTCTTGCTACTTAAGATTCTCTCTTTGTCTTTAACCTTTGGCATTTTCATTATGATGTGCCTTAGAGTTGGGTTCTTTTTGTTCATCTTGTTTGGGACTCTCAGCACTTCTGGACTTGTATGTCTATTTTCTCCAGTAAGTTAGAAAAGTTTTCTGTCATTATTTTTTGTAAATGGGATTTCAATTTCTTGCTCTCCCTCTTGTCATTTTAGCATCCCCATGATGTGGATGTTGATATGCTTTAAATGTCCCAGAGGCTCCTTACACTATCCTCATTTTTCTTGGACTCTGTTTTCTTTTTGTTCTTCTGATTGTATATCTTTTGCTTTCTTAAATTCCAAATCACCGATTTGATTCTCAGGTTCATCCACTTCACTGTTGATTCCCTATAAATTGTTCTTTATTTCAATTAGTGTATCCTTCATTTCTGAGTGGTTCTTTTTTATGCTGCTGAGGTTCTCACTAAGTTAATTGAACAACCTTTTAGCCAGTGTTTTGAGCTCTGCATCTAGTAGCTTGCTTGTCTCCATTTTGTTTAGTTCTTTTCTGGAGTTTTGATCTGTTCTTTCATTTCGGCCATATTTCTTTGTCTCCTCATTTTGGCAGCCTCCCTGTGTTTGTTTCTATTTATTAGGTAGAGCTGCTATGACTCCCTGTCTTGATAGCATGGCCTAATGTAGTAGGTGTCCTATAGGCTGCAGTGGCACCACCTTCTGTATCACCCAAGCTGGCTACTCAAGTGCACTCCTAGTGTGGGGTCTGTGCACCCTCCTGTTGTAGCTGTGCCTTGATTGCTATTGGCACATCAAGGGAAGGATTTACCCAAGCTGATCAGCTGCAAGGATTGGCTGTGACTACTGACACCGACCAACCTCCAACCACTGTGGGCCCACTCCACAAAGCAGGACTTACTTCAGCAAAGCCCTGGTGCACTCTGGGTCTGCCCCTCGAATGTGTCGCTTGTGGAGGTGGTTGGGTGGTGGTGCTTTGATGTAGTCTGAAGCTGTCTACTGGATGTGCTGGTTCTTGGGCCTTCTAGAAGGTGCAAGCCAAGATCAGCCCCTCCTGAGTTCTGCCTGGGGCCACCTGGAAGAAGCTACAAAGTGATCTGCCAATAGCGGATACTTGTGCTGGGCTTGGAGGTGCCCAAGCATGGCCAAGCTGTGTACCAAGGCTGGCTGCTGCTAGTGCTAGGCCTGGGAACACTTAGCAAGGAGTACACAGCTCACTGAGGTCAGACCCTGCTTGTTTGAGAGAATTTAGGATAGTCTGAAGCATGAACCAAGGCTGACCATTCTTATGGAAAAGTCACTGGAAACAGTTTGGGTGGGCCTCAGGGAATCACCAGTGTGGGCCAAACAGTGTGAACCAAGTTGATGGAGTCTCTGGTATGACACCCACCTGCCAGCTCTGTGCGGGGAGGGCTTAGAAAAAGAACAATGGCCTTTACCAGCACTTCTATCTGGCAGAAAGTTGCCCTCTAGCCCTTGCCCTGAAGCTGGGCAATTCAGTTGCCCCATATGTCTCTGGTGCCTTTTGAGCCACTGCCCAAGCACTGGGGACTCAGAGGGAGTGAGTCCAAGTATGTCTGTGTCAGGCCCTTTAAGAATAATGCCTGGGACTCTGGGAGCCCTCCATCTCACATAGCTACAATCCCCACTGGTTTTTACAGCCAAAAGTTATGGGAATTTTTCTTCCTGACACTGGACCTGGGATCGGGAGCCTGATGTGGGACTTGTACCCCTCACTCCGCAGGAGGGACCTCTGCAGCTGAGATGTTTCTATTTTCACCATTCACATGTGGAATGAGATCAGCCCATTCCATGTCTTGGCCCCTGCTACCAGTTTCAATGTGGTTTCTTCCATAATTTCCTAGTTGTAGGACTTCCAATCAGCCAGACCTCTGTCAGTTCTAAATGATGGTTGATCTATAGCTCAGTTGTAATTTTGATGTGGTTGTGGGAGGAGGTGAGTACAACAGTCACTTACATAGCCATTGTGCTGGGAATTTTCACCCTGTCTTTTGACTGGAACATTTGATATATTTGCATTTAAAGTAATTATTGATAGGTATGTAGTTATTGTCATTTTATTATGTGTATTTTTTATCTTTTTGTCTTCTTAAAGAAGTCCCTTTAACATATCTTGTAATAGAGGTTTGGTGGTGATGAACTCCTTTAGCTTTGTACTGTCAGGAAGTCCTTTATTTCTCTTTCAATTTTAAATGATAGCCTTATTGGGTAAAATAATCTAGGTTTTAGTTCTTGCTTTTCATCACTTTGAATATTTCTTGCCAATTCCTTCTGGCCTGCAAATGTTCTGTTGACAAATAAGCTGACAGTCTTATGGGAGCTCCCCTGTAGGTAACTAACTGCTTTTCTCTTGCTACCTTTAAGATTCTCTCTTGGTATTTAACTTTTTGCATTATAATTATGATGTCTTGATGTGGGCCTCTTTACGTTAATCTTGTTTGGGATTGTCTGCTCTTCCTGGCCTTATATGTGTATTTCCTTCACCAGTTTAGGAATGTTTTTCATCATTATTTCTTCTATATCTCTCTTGATATCTCTCTTCTCCTTGTGAGGTCCCTATGATACAAATGTTGGTATATTTGATGTTGGCAACCCTAAAATTTTCCTCATTTTTATGTTTTTTTTTTTTTTTGCTGTTCTGATTGAGTTTTGTATTATCGTATCCTCCAAATTGCTGATTCCATCATCTACTTGATCATATCTATTGTTGATTCCCTCTAATGTATTTTTCATTAGAATTATTGTATTCTTTATTTCTGACTGGTTCTCTTTTTATGTTCTCTATCTTCATTTTATGTTTCTTATATATTTGTTGGGAGTATAGAGCATTCTTTTTTAAGAAAATACTTTATTTGTTTATTTTTTAGAGAGAGGGAAAGTAAGGGAGAAGGAGAGAGAGGGAAACATCAATGTGGCAGAGAGACATCAATAGGTTGCTTCTCACACACCCCAACTGGGAACCTGGCCTGCAAACAAGGCATTTGTCCTGACCGGAAATTGAACCATTGAACTTTTTGGTTCATGGGCCAGTACTCAATCCACTGAACCACATCACACAGGGCAATATTAAGCATTCTTTTTTTAAAGTATTTTTTATTCATTATGCTATTACAGTTTTCCCAATTTCCCCCCTTTATCCCCCTTCTGCCCTGTCCCCCAATCCTTCAGCGTTCCTCCCCCTTAGTTCATGTCCATGGGTTGTACATATAAGTTCTTTGAGTCCTCTGTTTCCTATACAATTTTTATCTCTCCATGTCTATTTTATGCTTACTAATCATGCTTCTTCTTCCCTGTACCTCCCCCCCATTCCTCCCTTCCCCCTCCCCTCTGAAATCCCATGTGATGTCCATTTCCCTGATTCAGTTCCTGTTCTACTTGTTTGCTTAGTTTTTGCTTTCTTTTAGGTTCATTTGTTGATAGTTGTAAGTTTGTTGTCATTTTACTCTTCATAGTTTTGATCTTCTTCTTCTTGGATAAGTCCCTTTAACATTTCATATAACAAAGGCTTGGTGATGATGAACTCCTTAAACTTGACCTTATCTGGGAAGCACTTTATCTGCCCTTCCATTCTAAATGATAGCTTTGCTGGATAGAGTATTCTTAGATATAGGTCCTTGCCTTTCATGACTTGGAATCTTTCTTTCCAGTCCCTTCTTGCCTGCAAGGTTTCTTTTGAGAAATTGGCAGATAGCCTTATGGGCACTACTTTGCAGGTAACTCTCTCCTTTCCTCTTGCTTCTTTTAGGATTCTCTCTTTATGTTTAATCTTGGGTAACTTAATGATTATGTGCCTTGGTGTGTTCCTCTTTGAGTCCAACTTCTTTGGGACTCTGTGCTTCCTGGACTTCCTGGAAGTCTATTTCCTTCACCAGATTGGGGAAGTTTTCCTTCATTATGTTTTCAAATAAGTTTTCAATTTCTTGCTGTTGTTCTTCTCCTTCTGGCACCTTTATAATTTGGTTATTGGAACATTTCAGGTAGTCCCAGGTTTGTAAGACTCTCTTCACTTTTTTGAATTCTTGTTTCTTCATTTTGTTCCAGTTGGATGTTTATTTTTTCCTTTTGTTCCAAATCATTGCTTTGACTCATGATTTCCTTCCTGTCACTGTTGGTTCCCTGAATATTTTGCTTTATTTCACTTTGGGTATCCTTCATTTGTTTTTTCATTTTTTGACCAAGCTCAGTCAGTTCTGTGAGCATTTCGATTACCAGGGCTTTAAATTCTCCATCAGATAGGTTGGCTATCTCCTCATCACTTAGTCCTCTTTCTGAGGTTTTGCTCTGTTGTTTCATTTGGGCCATATTTCTTTGTCTCAGTGTACCTGGTAAGTTATAAGGGGGCAGGACCCCAGGTATTCACCTGGGTGGGGCAACACTCTTTGTTGTGCTGTGGCACTGCCTGTGGGGGAGGGGCCAAAGAGGAAATAATGCAGTTTACCTGCTCATCTCTAACACACTTTCCAACAGACTCCTGTGAGACTGGGAGTTTCCCTCACCATTGCAACCACCATAGTCCACAGTCAACTCTGAGTCTCGTTTCACCTTCAGCCAGCCCCACCCACACAGTCTGCCACCTTACTGGTCTGGTTGTTCTGGCTGATTTTTTCTTTAATTCCTTGGTTGTCAGAGTTCCAAGCAGTTTGATTTTCTGGTGCTTTTAGTTGTTTATTGATTTTAGATTGGTTGTTATCCTCCTTTTGGTTGTGTGAGAAAGCAAAGGGTTTCTACCTACACCTCCATCTTGGCCAGAACTCCAGAATCAAGATTCAAGCATTCTTTTTTTTTTTTTTTTTTAAAGATTTTATTTATTTATTTTTAGAGAGGGAAGGGAGAGGGAGAGAGAGAGAGAGAAACATCAATGTGCGGTTGCTGGGGGACATGGCCTGCAACCTAGGCATGTGCCCCGACTGGGAATCGAACCTGCGATGCCTGGTTCGCAGCCCGCACTCAATCCACTGAGCTACGCCAGCCAGGGCAAGATTCAAGCATTCTTAGAGAGCAGTTTCTTTTCCTGATCTTGGTAAAGTGGTCTTATGTATTAGATGTCCTGTTGGGCCCAGCAGGTGCAGTGTTCCTGATCACTTGAGTTGGGTGCTCCAGATGTGTTCCTTGTGTGAGTTGTGTGTGTCTTCCTGTTGTAGTTGAGACTTGATTGCTGTGGGCACATAAATGGGAGAGATTGACTCTCAGGCTTATTGGTTGTGAGAAGTATCTGTGACTTACATGTAGGAGCTGTTGTGCAGGGGCTGAGTTTATGCAGCAGGATTCTACTTGGGGGGACTCTGGTGCCTGACAAACTTGCCCTTTGGGTGTGGCATTTGCAGAGTCAGTTTTGTGATGGTCTGGTGTAGTCTGAAATCTGTCCATTGTGTAGTGTTGGTTTGGGAGCCTCTTGGGAGTTCTGGTGCAGGCCAAAGTCAGCTGGCTGCCTGTGTGCTGCCTGGGGCCACTTAGTATGAGCTACAATATGATTTCAATATGGTTGTCACTTGTTCTGGTCTTGGAGGTGTTGGAGAGGCTAAGCTGAGAGACCAACTGCCTCTAGTACTGGCCTTGGGGCTGCTTAGCAAGAGGTATGGAGCACACCAAGGCCATGTGCTATTTGTTTGAGATTTGTGAACATTTGAGATATTTTTGGAAAGTCTGAATCATGAGCCAAAACTAGCCATTTGTATGGAAAACCCACTGGAAGTGGCTTGGGTGGGCCTGAAAATTGGGAGGAGCTGGGATCAGGTGTTCATCAGGGTGGGATGAACAGCGGTAGCTAGGTTGGTGGAAACTCAGACAGGGCACTGGTATACAGGCTGGGTGGGGTGGGAAGGGTTCAAGAAAAGAACAATGGCTTCTGCCAGCACTTCTGTCTAGATGAAAGCTGCCCATCTAGCCCTTGCCCTAAAGCCAGACAATTCAGTTTCTTCCCATTTGTTCCTGGCAACTTTCAAGCTGCTGCCCATGGCTTCTTTTGTATATCCTTAGTTGTGGCACCCCTTTTTGACTAGACTTCAAACATTTCTCAGTGGTGGTTGTTCTGTAGTTTAGCTGTAATTTTGATGTGGTTGTGGGAAGAGGCAAGCACAGTGCTTACCTAATCCATCAGCTTGACCAGAACTTTCATTACTTCATTTTATGTAGCCCCAACATCTAGAACATTTCCTAGCACACAATAGGCTGTTAGGGACTGCTCAGAGTGGTTTTGGAGATTGTAGCCCCATGAGAGCAAGCTCTGAAAAGGGCTAGTAAGTCTCCCTGGAAAACCAGGTCATAATGCAGGTGGCAGGCATGACTTGATTCTAACACCAAGGGTCCTGTGGGAATCAGGTCTAAAATGTACAATTTTTTTTCTTTCTTTCTTTTTCTTTTCTTCACAGATGTAGTCTCATATTCAGTCTGGGCTGCCACAAAGACAGACAGAAAGCTCAGGGATTTTTTTCTTTCACATCCTAGTGCAAACCAAAAGAACAACGTTAGACTGTTCAAGGTCTATCAGTGGATGTAATGAAATGTACATTTTTGTCTTCTGAAGTCGGCTCTGCTCAGTGATAAGACCTGTTAGTATAACCCAGATGCTTGAGTTCAAGGCATAAGGAGTGAAACGCCCTACTTCATGATATACGCCTTTATAGCCATCTGGTACCTACATGTCTCACAGACCCCAACCAAAAGATTTCTGTGTTTCTTTAATTGTTATCTATAGATAGTGTTAGTTTTTTTATGGCTATAGCCTGTTGGACATTGATTGATAAGCTACGCATGTTTGCTGTATCCCCCTGCACTTCCCAACTCTAATAAAAGCCACGTAGGAGAAGGGCTCAGGGCATTCTCTACTAGAGGGAATCACCAACCCTTCTTCTGTTGGAGCAACAAGATTGTGGCCAGGAAAACTCATTATTTCCATCTACAGCAGCCCCAGGGGACATTGCTGGCCAAAGTCACCCTCAGTAGGCATTCAATAAAAGATAAGAGTGTAAGTTCTAGAATTGGGCTGCTTAGATTCAAATCCCAGCCCTTCACCTACTAGCTATGAAATCTTAGACAAATTATTTCCTCTATCTTCGCCTTGGATTCTTCATCTGTGCAAATGGGCATAGTACCAGTATCCCCTCTTAGGGTTACTATGAAGTTTAGAGAACTCATATAAAGATAATGTATGAAACAATTTAGTGACCACTATGCCAAAAGTTGGTTTGTCCTATCTTTTAGAAACACAGGAAAATTGAAGTCTTCTGACCATCTGTGTGGTGTACAATAGAATAAGCACTAAAAAGAAATGAAGAAAACTTTAAGAATTGTTAAAATTCAAGATTCCAGCAAAATTTTTGTAGGTATAGCAAGCTATTTCTAGAATTTATATGGAAAGGCAAAAAAACCTAGAATAGTGAAACAATTTTGAAAAAAAGAATAAAGTGGGAAGAATCACTTTATTTCATGTTAAGGCTTACAATATAGCTACAGACTCACAGTAAATTTGCAGTAATCAAGACCACGTGGAGTGATAGACACATAAATCAATGGAACAGAGCAGAGAACCCAGGAACTGACTTACACAAATAGACCTAACTGGTTTTTGACAGTGGGTAAAAAGCAATTCAATAGAAGAAGGATAGTCTTTTCAATAAATGGTGCTGAAGAAATTGGACTTCCATAGGCAGAAAAGAAAAAAAACTCTTGACCTAAATTTCAAATCTTATCCAAAAGTTAATTAAAAATGGGAGTAGAGGGGGAGAGTTAGGGGTGAGCAATGGGGAAAAAGGCGGGACAACTGTAACTGAACAACAATAAATAAATAAATAAATAAATAAATAAATAAATAAATAAATAAAATAATTTTCAGAAACCATAAAACATGACTATGTGTGGGGAAAATGTATCATTTAAATGTGAAATGTGAAATCATAACTGCATGATTCCAGTTATATGATATTCTCAAACTGACCAAATTGTAGAGATAGAGAAGTGATTAGTGGTTCTTAGGGAACAGGGATGGGTGTGTATGTGTGTGTGTTGCCCAGAAGTATAAAGGGTTATCACAAGAGAGTTCCGTGTGATAGAACAGTTCTTTTTGATTGTTGTGGTAGTTCTACAAATCCACACATGGCTTAAAATTGTGTAGAACTGCACATACAGGAATTAATGCATACAAAAAGAGCAAAAACCAAATATCACCATTGGAGAAGCTGGGTGAAGGACCAACAGGACTCTATGTGCTATTGTTTCAGTTTTCTGTGAGTCTATAATTACTACAAAATAAAAAGTTTTTAAAAATGTAAAACATTTCTCATAGCATGTGATACAAAGTTCACTATTAATAAACAAAACCATTATTCATTTTTTAAATCATTGTCACCATTATTATTATAAAAGGAGAATTACTCATTTACATTCTGCCTGGTATAGAGTTAGCAATTGGTAAGTATGTGTTGAGTGAATAAATGAATGAATTATATGTATAGGGACAAGATGGAAGGGTAATAGATTTAAAAACTGGGTCACATAGGAAGCAGCCTTCTTGGAAATTCCATTCAAGGAGGGAACAAACATGTAAACAATCAAACATAGGATCTCATAGAAATGGTGGCTTTGAACTGAGGCTCTGAGAATAAGTAGATGGAAAGAAGAATGAAGAACATAATGGGAGATGAGAATATGAAGGTATATTGAGGAGGGTTCTGAATGTACTTAACAAGTTTGCTCCCTCATCCTGTGGACAGAGAAGTGCCATTAAAACACTCCTGTAGGGTAACTGCAAGGCAGGGTGAAGGGTGGATGATGACTACAGAAAAGTGTAGGCCAAGCAAAAATATACAGTCCCCTATGAGAAGATTACAGTTTAATTCTGAATTAATAAGGATGTATTTATGTTAATGTGTCAGGAGTAACATGACTATGACCAACTTTACTCTGGTCTGCGTAGACTTTTTAGAGGAGAGGAATCCTGGGTTGTTACAAAAGGGAAATAAAAAAGTGTTCCAGGCACCTCCTTTAAAATTATTTAGTTATTTATTTAGGCTTTTTTAAATTTAGGTAAATTGGTTAATAACATATAAATTTCAGTCATATAACATCATAATTTGATATCTGTATACTATATTGCATGCTTACTACCAAAAGTCTAGTTTTCTTCTGTCACCCTATATTTGACCATTTTTACTCATTTTCCATCCTCCACCTCCTTTACCCCCTGGTACCTACTATTCCAATGTTTGTATCTATGAGTTTGTTTTTGTTTTGTTAGTGAATTTTGGGTTTTGTTTTATGTTTCACATAAGCGAAATCATATCATAGTT
>PVIA01012361.1:0-38246 GCA_004024845.1 Tonatia bakeri
CCTCCATCTTGGCCGGAACTCCGATTCCCAAATATTTTGAAATTAAGATGATTCTGAATAATTCACAGAAGAATAAACTAAATGGGAAATTAGCATTTTCAAGTATTTCAACAGAAAAGACAACATATCAAAATTCATGAAGTGTAACTCAGAGAATTTATAGCTTTAAATTTTCAGGAAAAAAGTATTAAAATCAGCTATTTAAACTTTACCCTATGAATCAGAAAAAAGACAAATCGAAAATAAATGAAAGGCAGAAAATAGAGAAAACTGAAATCAACAAAATGGGAAATACAAGAAAATGAACATGTTGCAATGCTTCTTCTTTGAAAAACTCAATATAGTTGATAAACTTAGGAAGATTGATGGCTTAAAACAATAGCGGTTTATAGTTTTCTTAAATTTGTGAGTGATCTTTCATCCAAGGCTTCCTTATGGAATCATATTCCGAAACATCATTCAAAGAAGGTAGGGTTGGAAGTTATAAATTTTCTTGATGCATAGGCACTGTTATTTGTGCCACCTTGAGTTGTTTTATAAACAAGTCACAAGATCAGTCCAAGTTCAGGGAATGGGGGAATAGACGGGATATTTTAATCTTTGGTGGTGTAAAACATTGTGACCATATTTCTTAATTTACAGTGATTAAATCAGAAATAGTAAAAGGTCTGAAATTTTAATTGTACTTACAAGCTAACATGTTAACTGACCACAAAACATTAGACCTTGATATCACCAACAAAGAATTTATTACTCACTACAAAAGTCCAGCCAGGGCAGTATCTACTGTCAATTACTTGAGCTTTAATCTTCACAAGGTGACACAATGAAAGTGCTCAAGCAGTAATGTGCAGGAGAGGAACACCAGATTAGGAAACTCGGATGGTCCAGAGTACCACTGGTTACTTCTGTGTCCTCTCCTGTGGAGACTGCAAGAGAGAAACCTTATTTTTACTCAAATTTAAGCATAGCTCTGGAAGGTCTCAGTGTCAATAGTATTATTATTTTGGAGTGTCTACTTACATAAATGTCTTAAATTTGCTATAAATGACATTGCTTAGAGGACCCAGACCAAGCAGAAATGTGAGATGTTAATGGATAATTGTTTTCTAATACAGTGTGTCCTCTTCTACAGTAATTTGCATTCCTCCTATATACACAGTTTGATCACTCCCTTTTCCAAAAGTCTTATCCCATTAGAGTATCAGGCTTGAAGTTCATTATCTTATTTAAATGAGGTCCAAGTACAGATGAGGCTATGGCGTTTGTAATTAGAGAAATGCAAAACAAAAATACAATGAGATACTTCTCTGCACCCACTATAAATGATTAAAACTGAGAAAGACTGAGAATATCAAGGTATTGGTTAAGAATGTAATGAACTCTGAGAATCTTAAATGTTAAGATTTTAATAATCTTAAATCACTTAAAAATAAAACTAAACATAATTAGAAACTATTAATTACCCACCAGTTTTCCTTCCACATACTAACTCATAAGAACCAAAGCCTGCATTCTCAACACTTGTACACAAATGTACTCTTTTTTAATTATATTTTATTGATTATGCTGACAGTTGTCCCAGTTTTTCATCCTTTGTCCCCCTCCACCCAGCACTCCGATTATCTCCAGTGATCCCTCCTCCTTTATTCATGCCTATGGATCGTGCACATATGTTCTTTGGCAACTCCATTCCCTCTATTGGCTCTTAACATCCCCCTGCTTATTCTGAAACTACCACTTTGTCTTCTTAATCCCTTCACCTTTTCTCCCATACCCCCAGCAACCTCCCCACCCCGCCACTGGCCACCATCACAGTGTACTCCATATCTATGATTCTGTTTCTGTTTGCTTAGTTTGTTTTTTAGATTCAATTGTTGATATGTATTTATTGCAGTTTTATTGTTCATAGTTTTGAGCATCTCCTTTTTCATCAATAAGTCCCTTTTACATTTTATATAATATTGGTTTGGTGATAATGAACTCCTTTAGTTTTTTCTTGTCAGGGAAGCTCTTTATCTGCCCTTTGATTCTAAGTGATAGCTTTGCTGGGTAGAACAGTCTTGGATGTAGACCCCTACTTTCCATCACTTTGAATATTTCTTGCCAGTCCCTTCTAGCCTGTAAAGTTTCTTTTGAGAAATCATCTGACAGTCTATGGGATCTCCCCTGTTTTTCTCTTGCTGCTTTTAAGACTCTCTCTTTGTTTTTAACTTTTGGCATTTTAATTATGATGTGTCTTGGAGTGGGCCCCTTTGCATCCATCTTGTTTGGGACTCTCTGTGCTTCCTGGACTTGCATGTCTATTTCCTTCACCCAATTAGGGAAGTTTTCTTTCATTATTTTTTCAAGTAGATTTCCAATTTCTTGCTCTTTCTCTTCTCTTGGCACCCCTCTGAGGCAAATGTTAGATTACTTAAAGTTGTCTCAGAGGCTGCTTACACTATCCTCACTTTTTTTGATTATTTTTTTTTTCTTGTTCTGATTGGTTGTTTTTGATTTCTCATGTCCCCAGTCTTTGATTTGATTCTTGGCTTCATCTACTCAATTGTTGTTTCCTATAAATTATTCTTTATTTCAGTTTGTGTATCCTTCATTTCTGCCTGAATCTTTTTTATTCTATTTAGGTCCTAACTAAGTTTCTTGAGCATCCTTATAACCAGTCTTTTGAACTCTGGATCTGATACATTGCTTGTCTGCATTTTGTTTAGTTCTTTCTCTGGAGTTTTGCTCTCTTCTTTCATTTAGGCCATATTTCTTTGACTCCTCATTTTGGCAGTCTCCCTGTGTTTGTTTCTATGTATCAGGTAAAGCTGCTTTGACTCCATTTCATGGTAGCATGACCTAATGTAGTAGGTGTCCTGTAGGGTTTAGTGGCACAGCCTCCCCTACACCCAAGCTGAGTACTAGAAGTGCACCCTTTGTGTGGGCTGAGTACTCCCTTCTCTTATAGTTGAATCTTGATTGCTGTTGGCAGGTCAATGGGAGGGATTTACCCAGGCCAGATAGCTGGTAGGACTGGCTGTGACCACTGGTCACCAACCACCTCCCTCTGTGGCTTTTTTTGTACTCCATCATTGTAGCTGTCACCTGGGTGCTGAGACTTTGGGGTTTTCTGGGTAGTACAGGCCAGGGTCAGCCACTGTCTGTGTACTGTCTGGGGTCACTTGGCATAAGCTATAACGCGATTTGCAGATGGCTGCTGCGAGAGGTACAGGACTGGGCTCAGCTGTTGCTTGAGCATATTTAGAAAGGTCTGAATCCTGTGCATAGTCCAGCCATTCATATGTAAAAGCCACAATTACCAGCTTGGGTGGGCTTATAAATTGGGGGGGGGGGCAGAGCCTTCAGTAATCGACAGGGCAGGGCTAACTGTTGGAGCTGGGTTGATGGAATCTCAGATATGATGCCTCTGCACTGTGGCTGTGTGTGGGTGGGCTCCAAAAAGGAACAATGGCTGCTGTCCACAGTTCTGTCCTGGAAGAAGCTGTCCCCCAGCTCTGGCCCTGATGCCTGATACTTCAGTTCTCCCATATTTCACTGGTACCCTTCAAGGTGCTTCTCTGGTGCTGGAGCTCAGAGGGAGTGAGCCTGAGTAAGTCCTTGTGCAGGAGACCCTCCATTAGGAGAGACGCCTGAGAATCCTGCAGCTTCTTCTGCTGACCCAACCCACACTGGTCTCAACAGCCAGAAGTTAGGGGGATTTATCTTCCTGGCATTGGAACCCTGGGATAGGTGGTCTGCTGAGGGGCTAGGATCCCTT
This sequence comes from Tonatia bakeri, assembly GCA_004024845.1. NCBI lineage: Eukaryota > Metazoa > Chordata > Mammalia > Chiroptera > Phyllostomidae > Tonatia > Tonatia bakeri. The sequence goes on from PVIA01012361.1 coordinate 3,764, forward strand.
GCTGCCAAGATGTCCCTCTGATTTATATCCACCAAACGTGAGTGTGGAACCAACCCATTCTGCATTCTCCACCCCTCCTACCTTTCTTGGTGCAAGTGGTTTCTTTAATTCCTAAGTTGTTGGACATCCATACAGCTCAATTTTCTGATGGTTCTGAGTGATATAGTTCTGTAATTTAGCTGTGGTTATGTGAGTAGGTGAGCTGCGATTACCTACACCTCCATTTTAACCACAAGTCCCCCCTGTTAGAGTACTCTTACAGGTTGCCTCAGGGCATTAACTGGAAGTAGTACATGGGCACTTTCTGGGATGATGGAAAGTTTGTATCTTGATTGCTATTGCTTACATGGGTGTATATATTGGCCAATCTATACTCTAAGGATCTGTCCATTTCATTATGTAGATTATATGTAAAATTGAAATTGCTGCAAATATGGGAACTCCTTAGTAACTTCAGTATGGATGTCTACTACTTATTCGACAGTAAGATTTTTTACACATGTTTAGATATGATAGTTTGATAACAGGGCCGATAATTGAAGAAACTCAGTGATCTATTGGATTAGAATCAGACTAGTAATCTGTGTTAATCTTAAAGCCACAAGTGTGAAATTTAGTTTTCTGTCACTGTCTGCCTTTCCTAATTTCTTGCTGTATGTGCTTTAGGCATAGCACATTTTATACATTTAGTTATTGATTTGCCCTTCATAGTCAAATGCTCTTATACAGCATTTACAATTTTTTTATTACATAAATTTCTTACTTTCCTATTCTTATTCTTTTTCATACCACAATGCTCATTGTTTACTGTCCATGTACTTACCATTAGTGGGTTAATAATGTCCATAAAATGCCTCAGAACTAAGCACAGGTATTAATACATTTTAGCAAACATTGTGATAACCATGTTTAAATTAAAATGATCTTATACAACCACTGAATACCATCTAATAACTGGGTATGCCTAAGGACCTTTGTTGTGCATTTTAACTTCCGAATCCATTTACAAAGATTGTTCCAACATAAGATTTTTCTTAAAACTAGCAAAGTATAATTTGTGGTCTCTTTAGATCAGTAGGGAAATATACTATTTTTTAAAAAACCTTTATAGCAGCAATTTTCAACCAGGGCACTGCAAGAATTTTTAAAACAGGCAGTACCTGATTATTTAGTCAGGGGCACCTATCTCTTTTCCCTTAGATTGTCAAATTAAAAAGTGAGCCCTGGCTGGTGTGGCTCAGTGGATTGAGCACCAGCCTGTGAACCAAAAGGCCACTGGTTTGATTTCCAGACATGACATATGCCTGGGTTGCTAGCCAGGCCCCAAGTAGGGGTTGCAGGAGAGGCAACCACACGTTGATGTTTCTCTCCCTCTCCTTCTCTCTCTAAAAATAGATAGATAAAATCTTTAAAATAAATAACAACCAACACAACAACAGGTGTATGGTGTGAATGAACAAAATTATACCTATTTTTGTTCTATTGGGAAAAAATACATATTATTGGTGTGCCACAGATTTCAGTATTTAGTTTTTGTGTGCCATGACATGAAAAAGGATGAAAATCATTGCTTTACAGTGATTTTCCTTTTTAATTGTTACAGTAACTTCCAAACTGAGGATTTGTCAAAATAATAGTAGAAGATGAGGAGGGAAAGAAGTTGGTGATTGAGTGTTTTTGAAATGATAGATCATGTGTTGGTTATTATTGAAACTGTTGGAAAAAAGAATCACACTAGCATCTTGGTTTGGATAAAGAACCTTGAATTTTAAGCCCTGGCTGGCGTAGCTCAGTGGATTGAGCGCGGGCTGCGAACCAGGCATCGCAGGTTCGATTCCCAGTCAGGGCACATGCCTAGGTTGCAGGCCATGTCCCCCAGCAACCGCACATTCATGTTTCTCTCTCTCTCCCTCTCCCTTCCCTCTCTAAAACATTGATGTTTCTCTCTCTCTCTCCCCCTCTCCCTTCCCTCTCTAAAAAATAAATAAATAAAATCTTAAAAAAAAAAAAGAATCTTGAATTTTATATGTAATCTCCTAAGTCAGAATCTCTATATGTGGTAATCTATATTTCTGAAAAATACCCTAAGTGAATTTTACTCAGTTCTACCATTGTACCCTATGTTTCTTTTTGTTTTTCTCATCATGAGTAGCTTTTTTTTATTGGTGAGAGATTTTGCTGGTATAGTCTGAATTGTTGCCTAAAGCTCTTTATAAAAACATATCAATGGTCTCTTCTCTTTCTTTAACTAGATTATTTTCATCTACTTAGAAATCCACTGTTGATTCACATTCTGCCCTCAATGCTGGTTTTCTTCAGTGTCATTTGCAGTTCTAACTCTTCTTTTTGACCTATTTTTATAATAACTCAGGGCTTAATTATTGAACCTATTCTTTTCTTTTGTCTACACTCATGCTCTTGATGCTTTTGTATTATTTTCATTGTTTTAAATATCAGCTCTAAGCCGATGACTTCCAAATTTGTATGAGCTTGAAACACTTTCTTACATCTCTGAATATCCATATCCTGCCTACTCAGGATCCCACCAGGACATCTGTCAGGTAGTTCACACTGAAGATTCTAAAGATAAACCTCTCATCTCTCCTCTCTAAGATGCTCCTTCCATAGTCTCATCCATCTCAGTTTTATTGGCAGTTCCATTCCTCACATTTGTGGGAGTCTGTTGGGTGACAAATCTAGTGGCCATCTTTTGTGTGCCACCCACAAAGGTGTTGTTTGTGGCATGTACTATATCTAGAATTTGCGGGGGAGATTAAACAACTCAGTAGTCCCAGACTATTTAGCATAGAGATAGATAGCCTATTATATTTAGGGTGACTCTGTAAAACTGAAACATATTTATTAATATCACTGAATTTTTAAGGAAGAGATTATGTATATACTTTTTATGAAAGCTTTGTTGTGGGTTTCAGGTTATCTCACTTTGGAATATGTTGATTACAGGTATAGAAAACTTAGCAGTGGTTTAAGCAAATAGAAGATACAGTTTTCTTACAAACCAGAAAATCCAGAATTAGGCAATAGTTAGCATTGATTCCACTGATTCTAACAGCAATGCTGTTGGAGACTGCACAGCTGCTTTTGTGTTTCTACTGTCAGCCTTATTTATTGGGTTTCAGTCCTTACACTTGTTGACTTAGGGTTCTACAATGGTTGTTGCACAGTAGACATCACATTTACATGTAATTCTGGGTATAAAAAGCACATTTTCCCCCTAGAACCATCCCTCATTCCACCTGTAAAGCAGACTTGTGAGTATATAGCATCAATTTTAACTGTGTCATCTATCTGTGGCTTCTCGGAAAGCTCAAAAGTGGGTAGTTAGCGGGGTCTGTTATCAGTCTGAGAGGAGAAAAATTGTGGAAATTAGGACCAGAATCTGATAAGCAATTAACAGTTTCTGTCACATAAAACCATAAACAACTACCTAAATATAATTGGTAATTATTGTTTATTTGCTTGGAAAAATGCAATCATTTCTCATTAAGTTTAAATAATTGGGATTTTAATGATAGAGGGATATTTGTAATTTGATAGAGTAGGGCTTTCAATAGTTTACAAATAAGCCCTGGCCAGTGTGGCTGGTTTTTGGGTGTCCTCCTATAAACTCAATAGTTGTTGGTTCGATTCCCAGTCAGGGCACATGCCTGGGTTGTGGGTTCGGTTGCCAGTCAGGGAGCATATAGGAGGAACAGACTTATGTTTCTCATGTCAATGTTTCTTTCCCTCTTTCTCCTTTCCTTCCCCTCTCTCTAGAATCAATAAAAGAAAAAAAATAGTTTACAAATGAGTTAAGAATAATCCAATGATTGGTTAAGAAGCTAGCCATATATTTAGAAGTTAGCAAGTTTGTGTATGTCAGCTTACAGTGGTGGATTTTTGAGAATTTTAATTTATGTTTTGAGGTAAATAAAAAATTGGGAAAGATGCTCCTTAAAGTCATAAAGGTCTAATTTTTTCTTCTTTTTGTTTTTTTGATTTACATAGAATGTTGGCTCAATTAAGAAACAGCAGGGAGATAAATTCAGCCAAGTGGTAAGTGACTTTTTTTGTTGTTGTTAAAAAGTGTTTGGCTTATTATTATGCTTTTTTCTTGGATGGCTCCTCTTCATTTGATTAGAAAATGTTTACATCTACCATATTAAGTCAGATTTATGAAGTGGCTCTTACTTATTACAACACTAAAATTCTCATTAGTAGTTTCCATGTCAATCACTTCCTGTTCAGACCAGGCTAGGCAATCTCCTTTGGCTTACTTTCTTTTATTTTTGTAAAATTATATCTTATTGATTATGCTACTACAGCTGTCCCAGTTTTTCCCCGATTACCCCCTTCATCCAACAACCCCCACAGTCCCCCTCCATTATTCATGTCTGGGGTCACGTGGATAAGTTCTTTGACTACTCCATTACCTATACTGTCCTTTACAGCCCCATGGCTATTCTGTGACTACCTATTTGTACTTCTTAATCCCCTCACCTCTTCACCCATTCCCCAAATCCCCCCTTCCATCTTGCAACCATCAAAACACTCTCCGTACCCATGTTTCTGTCTCTATTCTTGTTTGCTTAATTTGATTTTTAGATTCACTTGTTGATAGATATGTATTTATTGCCATTTATTGTTCATAGTTTTGATCTTCTTTTTCTTAAATAAGTTCCTTTAACATTACATATAATAATGGTTATGTCATGATCGTTTACTTTCTTACAATATTGTGTAAGGGAGGATCTTTTTAGGTGTGGTTACTCATTATTCCTCTCTTGTATGGTACTTGCCTCATGCCCTCAATAATCAAGGTTCCCTTGTTTTCATTAAGTAGTTTTATTCTGGTAAATTGGGGTCCATTTTTGTATTGGCTCAAGGCTCACTGTATTTAATATGAGGTCTAAACTGCTTTCTTTGTAACCTGTGTCGACGGGAAGTTTTCATTTGAGATGTAAACTCTTGTAACTTCCTAAAGCAAGCATCTAATTCCTTTTCTGAATTTATCCTCTCTTCTCAGTTCTGCAGTTTCTGAACATGTCTGCAACGTGATCTACTCATGATTTGCACTATAGAAACATCTTAGGAGATTGTTTTACTTTCATTAGCAATTATTCTCCCCTCTAAAGTGCTTTATATCTCAAATGCTCTGCACAGAGGATAACTGTAAAATAGACTCTTCTTAAAATCACACATTTTTCATAATAACATTTTATGTCCTTTCTTAGGAATTATGCTCCCAAATCCATTACGGTTTCTGGAAAATGGGTTTTTAGGCTATATCTTTGAAGTTCTTAGATGCTGTCATATTATATAAATATAAACACAGTAGTTATAATATGATAAACCATAATAATAGTTGAAACATCTCAACAGTGTTGTCCTATGAAACTTCAGTGATAGAAATGTTTTGTATCTTCTCTTATCCTATATAGTAAACAAGCCAGATGTGGCCATTGAGCATTTAAAATACGGTTAGTACAACTGAGAAAGTAGAATTAAAGTTTTATTTAGTTAAACTTGAACTTTAAGGTTAAAGTGCCACATGCGTTGAATAATTACTATGTTGGATAGAGCAGATGAGACCTCTTGCCCATTGTCCTTAGGCATCTTTGATTCATTATCAGTTGAAGTCTTTGGATTTGTTAAACAAAACATTTTATTTTTTAATCTTTTTTTAACTCACAATAAAACTGCTTATTCTTAAAAAAAAAAAATCCTCACCCAAGGATGTGTTTATTGATTTTAGAAAGAGAGGAAGAGAAGAGAGATAGAGAAATATTGATGTGAGAGAGAAACATCGATCAGCTGCCTCCTCTGTGCACTCCAACTGGAGATCTAACCCACAGTCTACATATGTGCCCTGACCAGGAGTTGAACCTGCATCCTTTTGGTATATGGGATGATTATCAAACAACTGAGTCACCTGGCTAGGGCACTAATCTAATTTAATCGTAATTCTTATGATTAAACCCCTTTATCTAAACATAGATTTTTAATGAGCATTCAGTAGGCTTTTCTGGATATTTATTTGTTGGCAAGATTTTTATTATTTTCATTCAGGTATAATTGACATTATATTTGTTTCAGGTTTACATCATAATGATTTGATATTTGTATGTGTAACAAAATGATCACCACAATAAAGTTAACATATATCATCATATATAATTTTAAACTTTTTTCCTGCAATGAGAACATTTAAGATCTCTTCTCTTAGCAACTTTCAAATATGCAATACAGTATTATTAATGAGGCACCATCCAGTATCTTATCTCCCCATGAAACAAAGATTTTAGATAGACATTTGATGTTTGACCTCATAGTGTAGAGGAAGAAAAATTTTTCTCATCCCTATTTGGGTTCCTGGATGGGTTTGAAAATTAAACTGACAAATATTAACAGGAGATAAGCATGCAGATTTATTTAATATAAGTTTTATGTGACATGTGAGCCTTCACACAGGAATGAAGACTCAGAGAAGATGTTAAACATGAGTATGTTTATGCTAGGTTTGATGAAGAGTGGACAGTCATATATGAATATGATAGGTCACTGGAATTGTAGCCAATATGGAGGCATAGTAAACATGGCTCACCTCTTTGCACAACCACATCAAAATTACAACTGTAGAAAAACTGTCACCCAGAACCATCAGAAATTGAGTTAAATGGAAGTCTGACAACTATGGAATCAAAGAATCCACATGTATTGAGAGTGGTGGTAGGTTGGAGATGTGGAGCTACTGAACAGGTTCGTCCCATACCCATGTGTAGCATATAAAAATTTGGGAGGGACATCTCAGGAGCCTAGGGGTCCCAGTCCTACAGCAGGCCTCCCAGCACAGAGTTCCAGTACCAGGAAGATAAGTCCCCATAACTTCTGGCTGAAGAAACTAGTGGGAATTGAGTTGGTAGAAGAAATGGCTGGATTCTCAAGAAGTTTTTGTTAAAGAACCCACAAAAGACTTACTCAGGCTCACTACTTGTGAGCTCCAACACTAGAGTAGCAGCTTGAAAGGCACCAGTGGCATATGGGGAGGAGCTGAAGTGTCTACATTCAGGGCCATAGCTGAGGGACAGTTTTCTCCTAGACAGACAGGTTGACAGAGACCACTGTTCCTTTTCTGAACCCTCCCTCCACAGAGCCACAGAGCCCATAGGCTGCTGCCATATCTGAAACTGCATCAACCTGGCTAACAGTATTTGCCTCACCCTGGTGATTCCCTGAGGCTCCAGTCCACCCAGGTTACAGGCCCACCCAAGCTGTTAACAGTGGCTTTTTCATATGAATGGCTTATCTAGGTTCATGCTTCATATCTTCCTAAATCCTTTCAAACAAGTAACAGCCGGTTTCAGTGAGCCCCCAGCCCCCATACCTCTGGCTAAGTGGCCTCAGGCCTGTCGCTGGCAGTAGGGAGCCTAAATTCACAGCTTGGCTTTGGGAATTTCCAAGCCCAGTACAAGTAGCAGCTACCTGCAGAATGCTCTGTAGATCATGCAGGGTGGCCCAAGGTAAAACAAGTGGTAGCTGACCTTGGCCTGCATCATCCAGGTAACCCTGTACACCCATTGGACAGCTACAGATCACATCAAAACACGACCACCGTATCCCTGCACAGCTGATCCTGCATAGAGGGCAGATGTTGGGGGTCAGTGGTCACAGCTAGTCCTTGCAGCTAACTGGTCTGAGTAAATCCCTCCCATTGACCTACCAACAACAATCAAGGCTTAAGTACAAGAAGAGGGTGTACTCAACCCACATGTAGGGCATACCTCGTGTACCCAGTTTGGGTGAGAGGGAAGGCTGTGCCACTGAACCCTACAGGACACTTACTACATTAGGCCAAGCTACCAAAACATGGAGTCATAGCAGCAGCTCTACCTAATACATAGAAACACACACAGGGAGGCTGCCAAAATGAGGAGACAAAGAAACATGGCCCAAATGAAAGAACAGATCAGTACTCCTGAAAAAAAGCTAAATGAAATGGAGATATGCAATCTTTCAGATGCAGAGTTAAAAACACTGGTTATAAAGGTGCTTAAGAAATTTAGTGAGTACCTACAAGCATAAAAATGATCCAGGCAGAAATGAAGGATATATTAATTGAAATAAGTAACAGTTTACAGGGAAACAACAGTTCAGTGGATGAAGCCAAGAATCAAATCAATGATTTAGAACATAAGGAAGTAAAAAACAACCAATCAGAACAACAAGAAAAAATGATACAAAAAATGAGGATAGTGTAAGCAGCCTGTAGGGCAACTTTAAGTGTTCCCACATTTGCTTCATTGGGAGCTAGGATGAGAGAAGAAACAAGAAATTGGTAGTCCATTTGAAAAAATAATGAAGGAAAACTTCCCTAATTGGGTGAAGGAAATAGACATGCTAATCTAGGAAGCACAGAGAGTCTTAAACAAGGTGGATGCAGAGAGGCGCACTCCAAGACACATCATAATTAAAATGCCAAAGGTTAAAGATAAGAGAGAATCTTAATAGCAAGAGAAAAGCAGTTATCTACAGGGGACTTCCCTTAGGACTGTCAAGCAGATTTCTCAAAAGAAACTTTGCAGGATAGAAGGGATTGGCAAGAAATATTCAAAGTCATGAAAAGCAGCAACATGTAGCCAAGAATGCTCTACCCAGCAAAGCTACCATTTAGAATTGAAGGGCAGAGAAAGAGCTTCCCAGACAATAAAAAACTAAAGGAGTTCATCATCATCAATCCATTATTATATGAAATGTTAAAAGGAGTTATTTAAGAAGATCAAAACTATGAACATTAAAATGTCAATAAATACATGACTATCAACAATTGAAGCATGCAAGAAAGACAGAGACAGAATTATGGATACAGAGAGGGTTTTGATGGTTGTTAGATGGAAGCGGGGTTTGGGGGAATGGGTGAGAGGTGAGGGGATTAAGAAGTACAAGTAGATACAGAATAGCCACGGGGCTGTAAAGTACAGTGCAGTGTAGGTAATGGAATATCCAAAGAACTTATACATATGACCCAAGGACATGAACAATGGTGGGGGATTCTTTGAGGAAGTAGGGGGTGCTGGGTAGAAGCAGTCAAAGGGGAGAAAATTGGGACAAATGTAATACCATAATTGATAAAACCAGGGGAATGTAGCAAGTCCGGTTTGTTAGGTTTCTCCTTTGTCCTCTGAGGTAAGGCTGTTTTTTTTTTTTTTTTTTCCCTGAGCACAGGAGGGCACTTTTTACCTGTAGAATTATGCCCTCTTCAGGGGAGAATGGTAGGGCAAGGTCAGAGCTGCCTTGCTATTTCTGCTGTTTTCTCAGATTCATTTTAAAGTAGTCAAGGTGCCATATTTGGGCATAGTATGTCCTGAATTCCTGAGTAGTTCACTTTTGTAAACCCTGAAGAAGTATATAGTAAAGACCTATTGATATTTGAATTCATTTTGAGCACCTGAGTTCAAGTATGTCTTTATATATTGAGAAGCAATATAATGTAGTAAGAGCACAGAATCAGTTTCTTTGTTGAAAAATAGGGATAATAGTACATTTCTTTATAATATATATGAGAATGAAATGAGAATAATGCATGTAGTTTATTTGAAAAACTTAGCACATTGCGTGGCGCTTGGTGATTAAGAGTAGTCATATCTTTAACAAGATTCCTGGGGAAGTACGTATCCTATTGTTGATAAACACTTTCTGAATGCCACTGTATAATTTGAATCAGAAAAGTGAGAAGCAGTGCCTTGCAGGGCCATATTGGAAACTGAGGCAAAAGAAAAAATCAGTAATACTAATCCTATTTTTATTTAAAAATTAGCCATTTTGTTCATAAATGGATTGTTTTAGATTTAAAAAATATATATATTGCATTTAAATATTAAATGTGATTAGAGGTGTTTTTTTAGTGCCTCCTTACATTTTGTGCTAGATCCATTTGCCTTTATGGCTTCAACCTAGTCCGGTGCCTGGTTAGAAGTAATCTAATAGTCTATCAAGAATTTATTATTTTACAAAGTTTTGATAACACTAACTAGCAGTTATGCATATTTATTGAAGTGCGCTTTTCTTGACTAATATAATCTTAGCCTAGTTAGAATTAACCTATATACGTACATTGTGTTCTTAATAAAATTAGCCTTGAGAATTTTTACTAGCTTAGTATTGAACCTTTCCCCCAGTTAGTTTGAGATAATGAAGTGTATACATTACTGAAGCAAGTTTTATTCTCTAGTGTATAACCTTTAACAACTGTAAGACCTGTAACTTCTTTAGAAAATTAAAATATGACTACTTTGTTGAAACAAAATATCCTTGACATAAATTGGAATTTTGATGTGAAAGAGTTGTGGAAAAGTTAAAGGGTGATTGATTCTGGTGGCTGGTGAGGAATAACTGAAAATATCTTTGCATTCTCATTTCCCACTGAAAACTGCAAGTAGTCAGGTTCTTAATTAGGAAACAGCCCTTAGTCACAAACTAAATATCTTTGTTGTATTATTGGGTTTTTTGTTGAGGATGAGTAAAACTCAAAATACGGTTCTTGTAGAAGTATATAAGTGATTACTTAATGGATCATTTTGTAAAGTACAGAAGTGCTTGAGTTCAATTTGAAATTCACTAAATATAAATTGTATAGTACACCAATGTTAAGTGCATTTCATTGAGTGCAGGAGTGTAGGTATTTATGATATAAATTGTGATAAATGAATTAGAATAATTTGTTTTGAAAAATTATTGGTTATGATGTGTATGTTTTAACTAGATTTATTTTTATTTGAATATTTCAGTGTCTAAAAATGACTACAAAACGAAGTCTGTTTGTGCGGTTGGTCCCCTGTCGATGCCTACGAGGGGAGGAGGAGACTGTCACTACTCTTGATTATTCTCATTGCAGTTTGGAACAGGTTCCCAAAGAGATCTTTACTTTTGAAAAAACTTTGGAGGAGCTCTATTTGGATGCTAATCAGATTGAAGAGCTTCCAAAGGTATGTGAATACAGTCATTCAAGAATTCATTTTGGGTATTTTTATGCCTAGAATATGATATTTGTAATGTTGGCATAATACTGCTGATATATATGTGTGCACTGTTTCCTTTTTTTGTTGTTGTTTAGTTTTATCTTAAGGAATGCAGCACAGTTACATACTTTTTAAATCAAATTTTTAACCCCTGTGTCTTCATGTTAACTGCTTGAATACTTGTGGAAATATAGTCAAACCTCAGTTCTCCCGTCTTGAACAATTTGGTTCTCCACCAAGTCGTTCACAGAAAAAATGTCTTGGTTGTCAAACAAAACTTTGGTTCTTGACCCAACAACTTTTTTATGCTGATACCTGTATGATGTCTCAGGTCTCTCTGGCAACAAGGGAGAGAGTGCACCAGTAAAAGTATAATTTTGTTTTTGAACAAGTCACTTCTCAAACATTTTTCTGAAACAAATTAAGTTCAGGAACTGAGGTTCTACTATAATTTAAAATCTTGTGTGTAATTCCAGTGTTGTTGTAGCCACTAAAGTATATAATAAAACTATACAACTTCTGCAGGCAGTAGACTTAACTAGACAAAGAATTGAAATTAGTTTTCTTTTTGCACTAGCTGGGTAGCTCAGTTGGGTTGGAATGGCATCCCCAGTAAGCCGAGGTTGCAGATTTAATCCCTGGTCAGGGCACATAAGAGAATCAACCAATAAATGCATATATAAGTGGAGCAACAAACTGATATTTCTCTCTCTCCCCCCCTTTCCTCTCTCTAAAATCAGTTCAAAGAAAAAAAGATAATAGTTTTTTCTAATTTAAAGATACATTTAAAAAAATTCATCATGTTACAATTTGGTTGTTAAATACCTTATTTGAGGTAGTATTCTGTTTACTCCATTTCATTTTATTTGGAAAGGTTTATGAGGTCTTAATATTTCTGAAACATAGTAACAACTAGAAGGAGCAAGTTGGTTTGTTGCCTTGAAACATCTCATATTACCAATTTACTAGCTAAAATTTTTCAGTGACTACTTTTTTCCCTTAAATCTTAATCCCTCTGTATTCTCTCTATACTCAATTTCTTGTTTTTATTTTTTTAATGGAAAAGCTGCAATAGCCCTAATTTAATTGTTAGAATCATTTATGCCCCAAACAGTGTTTTTCTAACTGTGCCTGGACACATGGGTGACTTAAAAATCAATTTAATAATGTGTGCATTTCCAAACAACAGGCTCTGATTTGGACTGGCAAATTTAGAACATAAAAATACAGCATACCCAGTTAATTTTGAGATAGACAATAAATAATTTTCAGTATAAGTGTCTTATGCAATGTATAGGACCTAAGTTTACTTAAAAATTATTCTTTATCTGAAATCCAAATTTAATCAGGCATCCTGTATTTTATCTGACAACCTATCTTTAATGGAATAGAAAACAGAGGGTGTTGCATGTACCCATTGTTATGTGAATATTTTTTTCAGGTGTGTGTGTGTGTGTGTGTACACCTAGTGGATGGCTGTGTTTTGAAAAAGGCTTTTTTCGGTGGCCAGTAGTAAAAACATTTTAAAATCCAGTGCCATCCCAGGTTGTCTTATAAGGAAATCTATGTGACTGTGGATAAAATATTAAAGGTTGTGGTTTGCATTTTATGAATTACTTCCCTAGGTTGTGTTAAGGTGCTTTATAATGTACTTTTTTGTTCTATGTTGTTCAGCAAATAATTTATCTTTTCTAGCCAGTTCTGGAGAATGTGGAAGAAAACTAAGATTAGTCGCTTTTTGTAATCAACACCAGTAGGACCTCAATACACCAGTCAGGGTATGTTGTTGGAAAGAGAGAGGCTTGCTATGATAGTGCAAATAACTGAATCACTTATACCTAACCATTTTTCATTTTTGGAATTATGCCTTAAATAGCATTCATTATTTATTATGCCATTTTGACAACCGTTTTTCGTTGTTGTTGTTTAGTTCTAAAGACTTTTCCTTTTTTATACCAGTTTTACAGTCACAATAATATCAAGAGGAAGGTATAGAGATTTCCCATATACCTGCTCTATCCTCACACATGCATGCCCTCAACCATTTTATCCACATCTCCCACCAAAATGGTACATATATTACAATTGAGGAACCTGTGTTGAAAATCTTAATCACCCAAAGTTGATAGTTTACACTTTGATAGTTGATAGTTGATTAGGCTTTACACTTGATACTGTACATTCTGCGGATTTGGACAAATGTATAATGAATGACACATATCCAGCATTATGGGATCAAACAAGATTATTTGCACTACCCTAAAAATCCTCTGTGCTCTATACAGGTATCTTGGTATGAAACTTAGAAGTGGTCCATTTACCTACTACTTTTGGTAAATATATTTTAAGGTCACATTTAATTATTGTAATTTTAGCAAAACAAAATATTTGCTTCCATTTTTATTTCATTCTTCCATATCAGAATTCTGTATTTTGAGTAATTTTATTTATTTTTATTATTTTTAAAATGTTAATTGATTTTTAGAGAGGGGGGAGCAAGGGAGAGAGTGTAAGAGGAGAAAAACATCAGTTTATTGTTCCACTTATGCATTCATTGGTTGCTTCTTATATGTACCCTGACTGGGGATTGAACATGCAACCTTGGTGTATTGGGATGCTCCAACCAACTTAGTTACCCAGCCAGGGCTATTTTAACTAATTTTAGCTCAATTGTACTTACTTTAATTAATGTAAATTTTTATTTTGGAATAAAGGTGCTTGAAATACAAGCTCCAAAATTTACAATATTTAACAATCACTTATTTTTTACTACCTCAACAGAGAATACAACCATATACTTACTCTCACTAAGTGCATTTTGCTTACAGTAGAAGTTTGAGGATGGTAAATCATTCTGAGTGGTTTGATTGAGTTCAGATTCATAAGAGCATAAAACAATAAGAAATCTTCCCTGGTATTTGTGTAGGTATAACTCATTTACTTTTAAATAATAGTATTTATTTGTATAGAGGTTAATAAATGAAATAATTAAGGAAACTTAAACACACAGTTCTTTCTTTTCTTGTTTCAATAGCAACTTTTTAACTGTCAATCTCTACACAAACTGAGTTTGCCAGACAATGATTTAACAACACTACCAGCATCTATTGCAAATCTCATTAATCTCAGGGAACTGGATGTCAGCAAGAATGGTAAGATTCCCCCAGCCTCCTCAGTTTTTGTACTTGGGAACATGTTATATTATTAAGATTTCTATTGTGTTTTAACAAAAAAATAAAAAGTCAGATTATAATATATTGTAATATTAGCTTCCCTATATATAAAATTATGTATAAGTTATCTTTGTAAGCAAGGTAGAGAATTAGTGTAAAAGAATTAAAATGACCTTTTAGTTAAAATGCTGTGATATGTACATGTACATATTCATATATCCTTTAATTTATATATTCAAATTTTTGCCCTGTTGATTGTAATCATGAGAAACTAGCAACGACTGTAATGTCCATTATTGAAGTTTGATATATCAATACTGTAGCTCTATTATTTACAGTGTACCTAAAGGGAGAAAAGTATGCAGCATTATAAATGAATTGAACATGAATAAGTTATTTAATTTATTGAGAGACCACTCTGTACCAAGTACTTTATTGGGAGCTAAAAATGCAGTTAAGGGCGAGATATAAAAAAGATATGATTGCTGTTCTCCTGGGGTGTATAGTCTTGGTTTAGTTTGATACACATTGAAGAAAGTGAAAGATTTATTTCCAAATGTTAAGTGCTTACCTTAACATGGGGTGAGAAAGAAGTAGACACTTGAAAGTTCTAGAATGAGCGTGTATTTCTTTTATCATTACAAAAAAAGGGGAAAATAACAAGGATAAATTTTAAATGCTCTGCCCAAAGACTTCAATGAATACTCAGTTCTCAGTCATATTTAATAATTCTTCATGACAATTGGAGAAAATCTTTTTAAATGAGCCTCGAAAAATTAGTGCAGTAGTGCTAGGAAATACCTGGTAATCATACATCATAGTCATTGGTTCTAACTTTACTTTTGTCTTGACGATATGAGCATCCAGCAGTAATCCTAGTTTGTCAGTTTCCCTAAATTTCAAGACTCATTATGAAAACCACTTTAGGAAAGATTAAAAGAGTCATCCTGTCTTCACAATTAATAGTTAACTTTGGCAAATGAAATAACCACTGTGTCTACCCATCTCCATAAAAAAAACAAAAGTTACTTTAAAATAAAATATATAAATTTATTGAATACCTTCATTTACTGAATCCTAATATCTTAGTTGTGGGCAAACCATATCAAACAATTAAATTGTATATTTTGTACGAAAATGATTAAATTAACACTTCAGTTTTAAGGAATAAATTCTTTAAGGAGGATTTATGTGTGTATAATATATTCACTATAGGTTTAGTTTAGTCTTATAGTAATTAGTGCCCTATTGAGTTTCAGTTGTCAATAACCAATAAATACTAGGTTTAAAGGTAATTTGGTTGACCTTTGAACAATGCAGGGCTTGTGGGGCTTAGGGGTCTTGACCAATCTTATAGTCATGTATAACTATTTTGCCCTCTGCATATGTGAATTCTAAGCAGCAGATTGAAAGTACGTATTTTTAACCTTTTTAAAATGAGTCATTTACCTTTGCAGTTAAAAATGTTCTGTTATATATTGTGTTTTAAATAAAATGTTTTTAATTTAATTATTACATGATTGAATTCATTTATGTCCTTCTTCTCCAACTTATTTTTATGTGTAAAATAAAATGTTCATCAATAAAAATGAATGAAATCTTGCCCTTTGCAACAATATGGATGGACCTAGAGGTTATTTTGCTGAGTGAAATAAGTCAGACAGAGAAAGACAAGTGCCATATGATTTCACTTATATGTAGAATCTAAAAAAATCAAAACATAAACAGATGCATGGATAATAGAGAAAAGCTGGTCGTTTCCAAATGGAAGGGGTTTGCAGGATGGGAATAAAAAAAGAAGATGGCTCCGGGGAGCCTGATTAAAATTTGGTCAAGGAGAGCATCTTTGTCACCAGCCATTTGGAGCAGAGTGTCACTAGTTGATTCTTGAGAAATAAGCAGGAAAAATATAAAATAAAACAAAAATAAAGTTAGCTAGTTGTACTGAAATTGCCTTTATTCCCTGTAAAACCATTAGGAAGCAGGTTCCTAGGATAGCTATAAAAGGGAGCCAAAATATACTGCATACTTGTAGTAAACAATGGGAGAACACTGTATTATGGACTCATTTTTATTTCTGTCACAGCCATGTATTTAAGTGAATGATAATCAATCAGGCACTGTGAGCATCCATCGTACACAAATTAATTAAAAACTCTCCCCAGCTTGCAAGAAAATCAGTCTTACTGTGGAGCCCTTTAGTAAATCATTAGCTCCATCGCGTGATTAGTTGATAAGTGAAACAAAGGAATTAGATTAATATACACTTGGGGTGGTAGACAGAGAATACAATATGCAGATGGTGTATTATAGAATTGTACCCCCCAAAACTATATCTATATTTTTGAAAACCCTCACCAAAGGATATGTTTATTGATTTTGGGGAGGAAGGGGAAGAGAGAAGTGGAAGGGAGCATGGAGAGAAAGAGAGAGAGAGAGAAACCTCTGTCGGTTGTCTCTTGTAAACACTCCACCAGGGATCAAACCTACAACCTTAAGTATGTGCATGCCCTGAGTGGGGATCGAATCTGCAACCTTTTGATGTATGGGATGACAGCTGAGCCACCTGGCCAGGGCCTGAAACCTGTGTAATCTTATTAACCAATGTCACTCCAGCAAATTCAATTAAAAAAATTTTTTTAAGCAAAATTAAAAATAAAGAGCTAGATAAGATTTAGACTGAAAAAAAAAAGAACATTCAATAAATTGTAGCACAGAGCATTCTAGGACTAACAGTGTCAAGAAAGGTCTAAATTAAGCATGAGGAGGACTTATTGGATCAGAATGTCACTTTCTTGCACCAGTGTTTTTCCAGCTTGTAGAATACTGATGTAATAGTAGGTGGTCAGGAAATCATTGCTAAGTGAAAAAATGCTCAACACAAGGAGGGCCCTATATAAAATCATTGAGGGAGGGAATAGTCTAGACTGATATAAATAATAAACCACCACATAACAAATGATACTGTATACCACGTATTATCATAGTAAAAAAAAAAAGAGGTTAGTAAATGAAAGTATTATTTTTCAGATTTTGAAGTAATTTACATTTTTAGTATTCAGATGACCACCAGTTTAGAGATGGACAGGAGTTGATCCATCTCTATAAGCAGGGGACTCAAAAAGAACCCAGAATTATCTTCTGGAGGCGGACCCCTTGTAGCACAGGCTTCCCCCACTGGGTGAGTGTTCTAGGAACCCATCTGTATCAGTGTACCAGTTGGCACTGTGTTGAGAGTCTGCAGTGAATTTTTTTAAAGACTCTTTCAATGCATTTGCCGATTTCATGATGTGTGATACATGAATGCACTTGGCCACGCCACCCTGAGTGTTCAGCAGTTTTGACCCAAAACAGCATAACCCCTGGTCTCCTCCACTGCCCCTGCTCATCCATTTTCACCACAGCAAGTTTTTTTATTTCCTTGGATGAAAAAGAGTCCTCAAAGGGGAAGGTTCTGCTGATGTGAAAGAGGTGAAACAAAAACTGTAGAAACACTAAAAGGTGTCAAAATCCATGAGTTCAAAAACCCTTTTTAGTGGTGGAAAAAAACATTTTGACGGATGTATTGCATCAAATAGTACTTTAAAGGTGACTGAAGTTGAAACATGTAAGAATAAATACACAATTTTATAAATCTGTTTTTTGGGGGGTCCCCCTTCATATGCTAGGAATTGAAGTCACAGTAAATACATTGCTAATAATTTTTTAAAGCAGAAAACCGATGAATATTTCAAAACTGCTTGCTTAGGATACTGTTGTTACTATGTGTCTGAAAGCTGATGATAATTTAGAATCACTAATTTCAGAAATACTGATTAATTACTTTTAAACCACATTAGGATATAAAGGACTTTATAATTTGAAAAATACAAAGCATACATTTATATTTGTGGAAGATGATACAAGCATTACTTTCCATTAAATATTGAAATTATAGAAGTCTAATATAGAAATCTTGAAATTATTCTTTTCCTATATAAATTTTTTGATCAATAGAATATACTGTAGTCTTTGTCTTTAGTCTTACTTTCCTTAGATTTTATTAGGTACTAAAAATATAACTCTTGGAATAATCTTTTATATAGAATGTTTCAAGATAATTTACAGACTTTAATAAAAGCCAAAGAAATGAGATACTGAAGTTTTAAAACGAAGTGGGGTGCTAGGGAGATCACTGGAGAATGTCCTTCCCCTGCCCTCCCTCTAAATGTGGAATGTCTTACATTTTAAAAAGTGTATAGGAAGAATTACACACCATATCCAATAAGGCCAGTTCAGTATTTGAAAATTAAAACAGTGTAATTCACCACATAAATAGGCATAAAACTAACTCAGTAATTCTATTTTTTATATTTATTCAAGAGAAATGAAATATATATCCATAGAGTGATTTGAAAAACAAGCAAACAGATATTTTTAGCAAATTTTTCATAATCCAAACTTTTTTTTTCCTTTTTCCTCCTCATCTCCTACATCTGCCCTGGAAGCACTATTGCCACTGGTTCCCCTTACGCCTGCAGCCGCTCTCATTGAAAACAGAGTCAGTTTAGCAAAGGGCTGTTATTTTAATGTATCCTAAATTATCACTTGGGACAAATTGTTACTTGAAGGACTGATAAAAATTTAACTCCTAAAGAATAAGAGTCAGTAACAAATATTTTGCGTGTAAATGAATGAGAGAAAAGAAGGAAGAAAATAAGTATAAAATTATGGATGTTGTTATTGGTAGGTAAGTCACATTAGCAAGTAGTAGTTGTACCAAGGTACAATATACAATACTAAATTATATTACTTAGAATAGGAAGCAAACAGATATTAAGTAATTCATTGTGTAAATGCCCTAAAATGTATAGTTCAGGTATTTGTTAATTCCAGTGTAAAAGGAGTGCTTTGTAAAGCCTGGATCCAATTTTGAGACTTGTAATAGAGTTATCAGGTTTTTATTTTACCACTAAGAAAATTTCTTCATTCCTCATACCCTCTAAAATGAACATCTCTCATATGCATTATTTTTTTTTAATCTTTTTTTTTAAAGATTTTATTTATTTATTTTTAGAGAAGGAAGGGAGAGGGGGAGAGAGAGAGAGAGAGAAACATCAATGTGCGGTTGCTGGGGGACATGGCCTGCAACCTAGGCATGTGCCCTGACTGGGAATCGAACCTGCGATGCCTGGTTCGCAGCCTGCGCTCAATCCACTGAGCTACGCCAGCCAGGGCCATATCCATTATTTTTTTAAAAGTGACTTTTCCTCAAAGGAAATAGAATGAGTGTTATAGAGCAACTAAATTGCAGTACTTAGATGGAATAAAAAATAAATTTCTGAAGTCAGCTGAAGATGTAGAAAACTGAAAAGACCAATGACTACAATAGTAAATCAAATTATAGTGAGAAAAATATGAGGCTTAGCTTTAGGAGCAAGTTTGACTAAACTTTCATGGAATGGGATATCTGTAATTTATAAAACTATTCTAGAGATTAGAGAAAGGGGGGAAGTGTGCAACTCAGTTTATAAGAGTGATAAACTTTATTTTTTAAATTATATTTTATTGATTATGCTATTAGAGTTGTCCTGATTTTTTCCCCCTTTGCCCTCCTTTACCCAGTACTCCCTACCCATCAGGCAATTCTCCCACCATTGCTCACGTCCCTGGGTCATGTGTATAATAAGTTCTTTAACTACTCCATTTCCTATACTGTACTGTACAGCCCTATGGCTATTCTATAACTACCTATTTGTACTTCTTAATCCCCTCACCTCTTAACCCATTACCCCAAAGCCCCCTCCCATCTGGTGACCAGGAAAGTGCTCTCTGTATCCATGATGCTGTCTCAGTTGTTCTTGTTTGCTTAGTTTGTTCTGTAGATTCAATTGTTACTTTTTTTTTTTTGCCATTTTATTGTTCATCATTTTGAGTGTCTCCTTTTTCATCAATAAGTCCCTTTAACACTTCATATAATAATGGTTTGGTGATGATGAACTCCTTTAGATTTTTCTTGTCCGGGAAGCTCTTTATCTGCCCTTCGTTTCTAAATGATAGCTTTGTTGGGTAGAGAGAATCTTGGCTGTAGACCCCTTGCTTTTCATGATTTTGAATATTTTTTGCCAGTCCCTTCTAGCCTGCAAAATTTCTTTTGAGAACTCAGCTGAAAGTCTTATGGGAACTTCCGTGGGGGTAACTAACTGCTTTTCTCTTGCTGCTTTTAAGATTCCCTCTTTGTCTTTAACCTTTGGCATTTTAATTATGATGTGTCTTGAAGTGGGCCTCTTTGCATCCATCTTGTTTGGGACTCTGCTTCCTGGGCTTAACATGTCTGTTTCCTTCACCCAATTAAGGAAGTTTTCTTTAATTATTTTTTCAAACAGATTTCTAATTTCTTACTCTTTATCTTCTCCTCCATTCCTATAAGATGGCTGTTAGACCTCTTGAAGTTGTCCTAGATGCTGCTTATACTATCCTCATTTCTTTTGGATTCTCTTTTTCTTGTTGTACTGATTGGTTGTTTTTTGATTCTTTATGTTCCAGATCATTAATTTTGATTCTTGGATTCATCTACTCTACTGTTGTTTCCTGTAAATTGTTCTTTATTTCAATGAATGTATCCTTCATTTCTGACTGGATCTTTTCTGTGCTGTTGAGATCCTTACTATGTTTCTTGAGCATCCTTATAACCAGTGTTTAGAACTCTATATCTATAGATTGGTTATCTCCATTTTGTTTAATTCTTTTTCTGGAGTTTTGATCTGTTCTTTCATTTGGGCCATGTTTCTTTGTTTTCTCGTTTTAACAGCCTCCCTGTGTTTGTTTCTATGTATTAGGTAGAGCTGCTTTGACTCCATGTTTTGGTAGCTTGGCCTAATGTAGTCAGTGTCCTGGAGGGTCCAGTGGCACAGCCAACCCTCTCACCCTAGCTGGGTACTCAAGGTGTGCCCTTTGTGTGGGCTGAGTATACCCTCCTAATTGAGCCTTGGTTGCAGTTGGCAGGTCAATGGGAGGGATTTATCTAGGCCACTTACCTGCAAGGACTGGCCGTGACCACTGACCACCAATCTCAGCCCTCTGTGAAGGATAAGCTATGCATGGGCATGGTGGTGGTGATTTTGTGGTCTGTAACTGTCTAGTGCGTGTGCTGGCCATGAGGCTTCCAGGGTAGTGTAGGCCAAGGTCAGCCAACACCTGTGTTTTGCCTGGGGCCACCCTGTCTGAGCTGTAAAGCAATCTGAGATGGCTGCTACTTGTGCTGGGCAGGAAGATTCCGAG
This sequence comes from Tonatia bakeri, assembly GCA_004024845.1. Taxonomy (NCBI): domain Eukaryota; kingdom Metazoa; phylum Chordata; class Mammalia; order Chiroptera; family Phyllostomidae; genus Tonatia; species Tonatia bakeri. The sequence goes on from PVIA01012361.1 coordinate 25,212, forward strand.
GCAAAGCCAAACTATGAATTTAGTTGCTGTTGGCAGTGCTGGGTCTGAGCCTCACGGAGGCCAGCTGTTGCTTGTTTGAGAGGATTTAGAAAGTTGTGCAGCATGAGCCAAGAACAGCCATTCATTTGGAAAAGCAGCTTCGGTGGGGCCATAAATTGTGTGGAGAGGAACTTTGGGGATCTCCAAGACAGGTCAAACAGTGTTAGCCAGGTTGATGGAGTCTCAGATATGGCTCCAGCTTGCTGGTTCTGTGGTAGCAGGGGGTTTAGAAAAGGGACAATTTCCTCTGCTCACCTCAATGCCAGACACTTCACTTTTACTCTGCCACTGGTGCTTTTCAAGCTGCCATTCTGGTGCTGGAGCCCAGAGGGAGTAAGTCTGAGTTGTGGTGAGTCCATGTGTGGGTTCTTTAATAGGAACTACTTGGGTCTCCAGAAGTTTCTTCCACTGACTGAATCCCTGCTGATTTTTGCAGCCAGAAGTTGTGGAGACTTATCTTTCTGGCACTGGAACCCGGGGCTGGGGGATTGGTGTGGGGCTGGGACTCCTTGCTCCTGAAATATCCTTCCCAAATTTTTATCCACCACATCTGGGTGAGGGACCAGCCCATTCTGTGTCTGCATGCCTCCTACCATTGTGGGTAGATATGGTTTCTTAAATTCCATAGTTATCAGACTGCTATTCAACTCGATTTCTGATGGTTCTGAGTGATGGTTGTTCTTATATTTAGTTGTAATTTTGGTGTAGTTGTACAAAAAGGTGGGCCATGTCTGCCTACAGTGCCATCTTTACTGGAAATCTTGCCAAGAGTGATAAACTTTAATAATAAAAGTAAATAGAGACTGTTTAAAGTGAATTTTTTAGAGTCCTGCTGGGATGACATAGATGGTTCTACAGTAGATCTGACCTCTCATCAGGCTAGCCCAGGCACTGCAGGCGTGTTCTCTCATGACAATGCAGGGAACCTGAGAACAGTGGGAATTAGCCAGGGCCTTTTCTGAACACTTGATTTCATCAACTTTATTCAAGTGTCATTGACTACAACAGAACATATGGTTGAGCTCAGATTTAGATTAGTGAAATTATATTTCACATTTAAAAAAACTTTTGTATTGAATTTGTTGGGGTTACATTGGTTAATAAAATTGTATTGATTTAATGTGCAATACTTCACATTTTGATGGAAGAGGCTGGAACATCAAATTGCAGAGAGTTGAATAGGGAATAAGGCCATTAATGTAATCAATCTATCGCACGTGTGTAGAAAATGACAGAAGCTGTGCAGTATGACCGATACAGAGGAAAAGCTTAAAGGTGTGACAGAAACATAACCATATGAGAATTTGCAGTATGACAGAGGCACCTCTACAAATCAATGGAATAAGGAAAACAGATTTTATAAATATTGGCACAATGTATTTACATGGGAAAAAGTCTTTTTAAAAATAGAGACTTCACAGTATATACTAAAATAAATTGCAAATGCATTAAGGACAGTAATATAAAACAAAATTACAATTACACAGTAGAGGACTTAGTGTAGAGAAGATTATTTATTTAACATAAAATCACAGCAGTAAAGGATAAGATTTTCACATGACAAAATACATAAATATAAATAATAGATTACAGGCTGTGGGAAAACACTTGATATTCTAGTAGTTCTAAAGACTGCTTACAGGTAATTAAAAATAGTTCCATGGAAACTACAGTGAACAGGGAGTTCAAAGTAAAAAATGAAAATGATCAGTAAACACATAAAAATGTATTCAGTATCACTGGGAAATATCTAGTTTTAATTTCTATGTCTATTTCTCATAAGGTTCAATCCCTTATATTAGCAAAAAGTGAACACAGTATCAAATGTCAACAAGGATATGTATAAACAGATGTTTTATGAAAATTGGTATTGCTGCTGTAGAGAGAAATTTGGAACTCTTTAGTGATGATAACTATATGCCATATCCTGCTCTTATCATGAACAAGAAAGGCAGATGTCCCCTCAACGGGACATGTGTAGTTAGCAGTGACTGGTACACTTCTAAATGTAGGTAAATACACATAAACCTGTGTGACATTGTCCCACACAGCACTGGATTTTGTTCACATTTTAAAATTTTGTCCCCCCGCTGCTGTGTTTCAGATGGACTGGTTTCTCTTGCTGTGTCTCCTGGCTTGCTGAACTTTCTCCTACAGTGTCTGATCTTATTTTAATGCTATCCTGTGGATTTCTCATTCAGATATTATATTTTTCATTTGTAAAGTTTACATTATTTTTATATGTAACCTTTTATTCTTATTTTGTTCACTTTTTCCTTTTAAGAACAATAGCTATTTTTTTAGGTTTTTAAACTCTTATTAAATTTATTGTGGTGACAATGATTAATACAATATGATTATATAGGTTCTAGGTGTATGTTTCTGTGATACATGATCTATCTGTTGTGTTGTGTGCCTACACCCAAAGTCAAATTATACTCCATCACCATATATTTGACCCTCTTTATCCCTTACTGCCCCTTTATCTTCCTTTCTTCTGGAAACCACCATGCTGTTGTCTGTGACTGTGTGTGACTTTTTGTTTGTCTGTTTTTCTTGTTTATTCACTTGTTGCTTTCAGTTTTATATCCCACATATGAGTAAAATCATATATGGTTCTTAACTTTTCCTGCCTGACTTACTTCACTTGGCATCATGAATTTGCAAGTTCCATCTATGTTGTCACATATTACAAATGGTAATATTTCATCTTTTCTTACGGCTGAGTAGTACTCTGTTGTGTATATGTGTCACATCTTACACATATACAGTCATCTATTGACGAACACATTGGTTGTTTCCATGTCTTGGCCACTGTGAATAATGCTGCAGTGATTCTAGGGGTGTATGCAATAGCTGTTTTAAAGTCCTTTTCTGTTAGTTATCTTATCTCTTTTTAGTGATTGAACAGTGCTTTTATAGTGGAATATTTCAAGCATTTACAAACAGAGAGAATAATGTAATAAACCTGATGTGTATATATTAACCAGCTTCAACATTTATCAACAGGTTGTAGTTTCATGTATACCTCCTACTTTGCCACCTCTGATTATTTTAAAGCAACTCACAGGCAACCTTTCATATAAGTATTTCAAGATGAAAACACTCTACTATTAATCAGACTCAAGAAAGAGCAGTAGAGCCCTGGCTGGTGTAGCTCAGTGGATTGAACGTGGGCTGTGAACCAAAGGGTCACCAGTTCGATTCCCAGTCTAGGGCACATGCCTGGGTTGCAGGCCAGGTCCCCAGTGGGGGTCACGTGAGAGGCAACCACATGTTGATGTTTCTCTCCTTCTCTTTCTCCCTCCTTTCCTCTCTCTTTAAAAACATAAAATCTTTTTTAAAAAAGAGCAGTAGCTAACAATAATTAGTTTATATCACTAGATGTCCATCAATATTTATATTTCCTGATTTGAAGATTTAGATGAACTTCATAAGTAAACAGCAAAAGTAAAACTTACTAAAACTGAAATGGAAAAAATGAATTATCACAAAACAGAGAAATTGAATTTGTAATAACAACAATAGTAAACCCTTTTCTTAAGGAATTGTTGAGCCCAGATTTTTAAAATTGAAATGTTTACTGAGATAATTACAGGTTCACATGCAGTTTTAAGGAAACATACAGAGTGGTCCTGTGTTCTCCTTACCTAGTTTCTCCCAGTGGTAACATTTTGCGATATTATTGAACAACATAGGATATTGACATTGATACAATCTCTCAGTTTTATTCAGATTCCCCCAGTTTAAGTGTGTAGTAGGAGGAAGAGAAGGAGGAGGTTTGGATATTTACCACAGCCAGGTCCCTTGGGTCTCCTTTTATCTGATTAGTTCTTTAGTTCCTTTGTCTTTTGACCTTGACAGTTTTGAAGATTACTGGCCAGTTAGCATTTCCCTTATTTAGATTTCTGTGAGGTCTGCTTATGATTAAATTCAGGTTGTCTGTTTCTGGCAAAAATGTGACACTAATGATGTTGCATACCTTTTTGATGTGTCTCAGATTAGGTGCCCCATGATGTTGTTAACTGGTGATGCTAACTTGGAAGCAAATTAAGATGGTGCCTGTGAGATTTATTTACTGTAGAGTTACTTAATGTTCTGTTTCTCAACATACCTTTTCCAACTAATTTTAGCATCCATTGATGAGTTTTGACTAATGAATTTTGAACAATTATTAGTGTATTTGCTGGTGGTGATTTTGCATTTTTTATTTTTCATCACCTGAAGTAAACTTGCATACTTAGAATTATATGGTGATGAAATTGAAAGAGGCTTTTAAATGATCTTTTGGTGTCAAGCCTGTTGAATAATCATACTGTGTTACTGGAGCAATAGGACTAACAGAATTTTTGGAACATTTAAAAAGTTGTTAATTGGCATTCCATTATTCTTTATTGAATTTGTGGGGGTGACATTGGTTCACAAAATCATGTAAGTTTCAACTATACAACTCAACAGAACATCATATGCACATGTTATGCATGCATTGCTCCAAGCAAAGTCTCGTTTCTCCCCAGTTCCACTCCCCCGCTTGCCTCTTGGCTATATCACCATGCTGTTGTCTGGGTCCATCTGCTACATGTATGTTGCTCTCTCTCTCTCTTTTTTTTTTGTTTAATCCCTTCACCTTCTTTCATCCAGCCCCTCAGACTCCTTCCCCTCTGACAGCTGTCATTCTGTTCCATGTGTCCATACCTCTTTGTATTTTGTTCCAGTTTATCATTAGATTGCACATAAAAGTGAGATCATATGATACTTGTCTTTCTCTGATTGGCTATTTCACTTAGCTTGATAATCTACAGCCCCATTCATGCTGTCACAAAAGGTAAGATTTCTTTTTTCTTTTTTAACAACCAAGTAGCATTACATTGCATAAATGTTCCATAGCTTTTTTTATTCACTCACCTATTGATGGGAACTTGGGCTGTTTCCAGCTCTTGGAGTTATTGTAAATAACGCTGTAGTGAACATAGAGGTGCATATATGCTTTCGAATTATCGTCTTGGGTTTCTTCAGATATATATTCCTAGAAGTGGGATCACTGGCTCTAAAGGCAGTTCTGTTTTTAATTTTTTTGAGGAAGAACTGTATTGTTTTTCACAGTGGCTGCACCAGACCGCATTTCCACTAACAGTGCACAAGGGTTCCCTTTTCTCCACATCCTCTATTAATTGACATTCAGTTAGTCTAGATTACAACAGTGCTACTTAAAGTTGGTCTATGGATTGTTGCTTGTTCATATAAAGCATTCTTACTATATTTTTGCAGAGACAAATTGTGGAAATAAACCTTTACTGTAATTTGATTTGTAAACTTTTTTCTGGTGTTGAACAAAAATATAGCTCTGTAACTGCCTTCAGCCATATTCACTGGCGTATCTAATGTAGATTTTCTACCTCTATCTTCAGCATTGCTTTCAGCTTTATTTTATACATATTAGGGGTCAGCTCAATGTGGAGCCCAGCATAAAAGAGTAAGGCCTCTTTTTATGTGAGAAAAACAGAAAGAACATTGTGTTCTACATTTTGTGTCCTTACCTTCACACAGAGAAGGCACTAATTTTCAGAAGAGCTAAGAGAAGGAAAGGAATGTAAAACTAATCAGGATAATTAGCAATTATAAAAAGGCAAGTGAACAAAAGATGTGAGAGGAAAGAGAAATTGTGGAGGTGGTTCTGTTTCCTTTAAGTTGGTGTTGTCAGTTTATCCAGATCCTGCTTAGTTTGGTAAATTTCCAATCAGCAAGGTATACATTAATTATTCCTATTGTTGTTATTTTGTCTCATGTAATAGATTCTTTTAATTTGATCATTAATTATTTGTTTATTTTTTTAGGAATACAGGAGTTTCCAGAGAATATAAAAAATTGTAAAGTTTTAACAATTGTGGAGGCCAGTGTAAACCCTATCTCCAAGTAAGTTCTCTGTTGTCTTACAAGTTACTTTTGGGAAAAACTATGAAACTATGAATAGTAATAGAATATTACAACTATGAATTAGTAATACAATATTACTTTCTATATTTTCATGAACATTTATTAATGTTAAATCTATATAAAATTATTTTACATTAAAATGGAATCTTTAAAATAATCTTTCTAATTCTGTATTTTGCAGAGGTAAATTTGACATCCAAACAGATAATAAAAGTGTTTTGCTCCAGGTTGCACTGACAGATAATTTCAGAAATGAGTCTAGCATTCACGTCTCCTCACTCATTTTTATCAACACAATATAAGAATGTCTTTACCTGCAAATCAGATGTGTGGCACACACAAACTTTTGAAAATAGTAAGCTTGAATAGTCAAGAAGGGAAAACCAAGGAAAAACCATCTGGTTGGTTCAGGGTGTTTAGTTTTTGGCGTCTCTGGTCCACACTGAAAGAGAAGTTGTCGTCTTGGGTCACACATTAAATACAGAAACAAATGAAAACTGATGAGCAAAAAAAAAAAGGTTTCAAGTAAATTTATGATTTTTTGTTGAGTTGTGTTCATAGCCATCCTGGGCCACAGGTTGGACACCCCTGGTGCCATTTACCTGTGGTCATATACACTCTTTTATATGGTAAAATGGCTATAGACAGAACATTTTCCTGGTACCAAAGCTGTTAAATTTTGCAAAAATGGAATGGTGAAGCAAAAGATGAATAGAGTGAAACAGGTTAGTATAGGTAAGTTGAAAGTTAAAACCTCCTTTCACATACTATAATACTCTACCTAATTATTTTTTTAAGCATTTTTTTTAAAGATTTTATTTATTTATTTTTAGAGAGGGAAGGGGGAGAGAGAGAGAAAGAAACATCAATGTGCGGCTGCTGGGAGACATGGCCCACAACCCAGGCATGTGCCCCGACTGGGAATCAAACCTGCGATGCCTGGTTCACAGCCCGTGCTCAATCCACTGAGCTACACCAGCCAGGGCTAATTATTTTTTTTAAACACACCATTTCTTCTTCACTTGCTGTGAAGATGGAGAAATGTGACATAGGGGAGAAAGAGGAGTCAAAGACAGATTTAACTTACTGCAAGGAAGTTTTGTACTAGATAAAATCCAGGACAAAAATGTAAAGATTATGTTTTATCAGAGGGAATAAAAATAAAACGAATACATATAGGTTCTTACATGGCCTTAAAATGTCACTTGGCTTTTTATATTCTTTTTTTGTGCTTTATTATAAAATTATACAATCTTTATTTGATTATTTAGGTGATGGATGTTGAAACTGAAAATAATCCAAACCAGTAATTCTAAAATGGGGATGATTTTGCCTTTAAGGTTTACTTGGTAAATTCTGGAGACATTTTTGGTTTTCACAGCCTGTGTTTGTGGGCAGTGCCACTCTACTGGCTCCTAGTGGGCAGAGGCCAGGGTTGCTGTTAACTGTCCACCAGTGCAGAAGACAGACTTCTCACAACAAAGAATTCTCCAGCCCCAAAAGTCAATACTGTCAAAGTTTAGAGTTCCTTATCTCTTTTGGATTGATGTTAGCTAAGGACAAATTTAAGAGTGCCTGCACTTGTCATATTATGTCCTAAATACATTTCTGTATATTGTGGCTCATTCATAGTTGACAATTTTATGCAGATTTTATCTTGAGAGAAATGCTGCCTCGCTACCTTTTTATAAAGAGATAAAGATACAAACATTGAAACAGGTAACTTATTTATTATAAATGGCAAACTTCAATTTGAGGATCATTCATAAAAGTAAGGTGGTGACTATTATCTCTTAAGAACATGTGCTGGTTAGACAGATTCTTAGAATTTAATGAGAGACTGAAATTGTGTATGCAGATTTAACTTAAATTCTGGTATATTTTATATAGGCTTCCTGATGGATTTTCTCAGCTGTTGAACCTAACCCAGCTATATCTGAATGATGCTTTTCTTGAGTTTTTGCCAGCTAATTTTGGCAGGTAAATTATAGTTTCTTCTAAAACCTTTTCTTTTTAGCTCCTGTAAAGTCTATAAAACTATAAAATGCTTTAGTACTTCTATTAATTACAGTTTTATAGGCTCTTCTTTTGTTATTATTTCCAAACATTGTGGTTTTTTAGTTTCTTCAGAACTTATTTTGACTTTGAATATATTTTTCTAACTAAAGAATAAATGTAAATGTTTAAAAGGAAAAAATATCAAATGAATTGGTTTTTAAAGTATGCAAAAAATAGAGTTTAAATGGGGGTACTTTCTGTATATTTGAAATAAGTAATGCTTTGTTTTCAGCACTTACTAAATTTGAAAATGATTGATTTGTTTATCTGTCTTCTCCACTAGAATCAAAATTCTGGAGAAAAGAACATGTGTGTCTGGATTCTACCACATTGCCCCCTCCCCCCATATCTGAATGTTTCTGTTTTTGTTATACTACCTAAGTACTTTTTTAAGTGAAAAGGTGAATCAAAAAATAATACTAGGTACCAAATTATTATAGCTTTTAATTAATTGTTAGAGAAACTGCTATCGAACTACGTTAGTTTTACAATCATCTTTTTGTCTGAAAGTAAAGATAAACATCATGATTTCACTTACATGTGGAAACTTAAAAAAACAAATACACAGAACACAAATTGGTTGCTGTGGGTATATGTGAGGTGTTTGGCGGGGGAAAGGGCAAAGGTGTTAAAAGATACAATCTTCCAGTTACAAGTCATGGGATATTAATGTATAGCATAATAACTATATTAACATTTACCATATTGTATATTTGAAAATTGCAAAGAGTAGATCTTAAAAGTTCTTATGTTAAGATAAATATCTCTGACTATGTGTGGTGAAGGATATTAACTAGATTTACTGTTGTGACAATTTCACTATATATACAAATATCAAATCATTATGTTGTACACCTAACACTAGTATTATAATGTTAATTTTTCATTAATGAAAAAAAAGAATTCTGGGCATTGTTGCAGCCCAGTGATTATCTTGTGGGAGCTGTATCATCCATGTTTCATATATTTATATACATACATACTTGTACATACACATGCATATATATAAAGCTTGTATACTTGTCAGATTCCTGTTCTGTATCTGGTATTTGGACCACTCTTTTATTGAACTATATCTGACACATAATGTCATAAATTTAATACATATACAACATGTTGATTTGATGCATTTATACAGTATAATATTATTGCTATTGTAGCATTATTTAGCAACTCTGTACCACTGAATCTGCTCATTTTCCTCTAAATTTATTGGAAAGTGGGTCACTGCCAGAGGATTTCCATGTCTTATATTCCTTTATCGTTTCCTTTCAGAGCTGAACTCTAGAGTTGAATTATTATTTTTAAAAGCTAATAACTTTGGCAGGTCTCTTCTCAGGCATGAAGTGCTCTTCCAGGTTTGATATTTAGGGACAGTCATTTTGTGCTTTAAATATGTCTGGAAGTGTTTATTCTCCCCACACCACAGTAATTCTGAGGAGCAGAAATAGTCTTTTCTTTCTTTGCATTAATTTGTGTAACTATGTAATTTTTTAATACAATATTCTTTATGTTGTAATTACATGATAAATATTGATTGCTTTAAAACTTTAGAGTATGACATTTATTTAGTTACATTTTTTGTCTTTGTTGTAGATGCTTGATTTGTTTTCTTTGTTTTGCAGGTTAACTAAACTCCAGATCTTAGAACTAAGAGAAAACCAGTTGAAAATGTTGCCAAAGTAAGTAGAGGTGCTGTGTTTTCTAAAATTTAGTTTAGAATTTTTAATTCTTAAGTCCTTAGAGAAATGTTAACTTTTTAATATCTGAAATGTGAGTGTAAGTTATTTTAAAAGACTGATACTTGTGGTCATTATACTTAAATTAGTGGTATTCAGTATAAAAATGTTTGCATCTGTATTTGGTATTTAATAGTCATTTCATAGTCTCTGAAATTCAGTCTTGTGTGACAAAAGTCAAAATAATAAGTATGTAAATCTTCACTCGAGTCCCAGACCAAGGTCCCACCCAGTTCATGTACTAGAGCTCTTACATAGTACTCATTAGAGAGATCCAAAGGGTCTTCATGTGAAGTCTGATAAATATAGTTCTAAGAGCTTGTCTGGTTTTGTAGTCTATTGAAAATTAGAAATGGCATGGTGGGCCCCTACTGGTAAGCTAACATCAAGAAGAGATGGCAGTCCAAGAGCAAACAAGATGAAACTGAAACAGATCTGCATACTCGGAATACACTGTGTAGCCCTGGCTGAGTGGTTCGGTTGGAGCATCATTGTACACCAAAAGGTTGTTGGTTTGAATCCTGGTCAGGACACATACCTAGGTTGCAGGTTCTACCCATGGTTGGGGTGCATACAGGAGGCAGCTGATCGATGTTTCTCACATGTCTTTCTTCAGTAAATATATCTTCGTAAGGATTTTAAAAAGTACACTGTGTAGTCTGTGTTCATTTATTGAAGAAATACCTTAAAACACCCTGAATTCATTTCTACATTTTTAACACTTTAGGCATTGGCAAACTATAGTTTATGGTTAAATCTGGCCCACTGCCTACTTTTGTAATAAATAAAGTTTCATTAGAACCACATTTCATTCATTTATATATTGTCTATGGCTGTTTTTTGCTCTGCAGTGGTAGAGTGGAGTATTTGTGACAGAAACTATATGCAAAGACTAAAATATTTCCTATCTGGCCCTTTACAAAAAATTTTGATGACTCCTGTTATAATTTGTTTGTCAAGAGTTAACTATCACCTCTTCAAAGAAGTATCTCCAGTTCCCCAGGAGTTAGTTGTTTACTCAACTTCTATGGCATCTTGTTTATATCTGTTATGACATTTACCACACTAGTCCAGTTTTTTTATAATTTCACTCTCTTCTTACCTGACCCACATATATAACATGTGCACATGCACTTGGATCCCCTCTACCCCCCCATGAGTGTAATCTTTGAGGGCAAAGAGCAAAGTTTTTTTCTTTTTTTAATTTACTGATTTTTAGAGAGGGAGGAAAGAGGAGAGATACATTGATTTGTTGATTCACTTACTTATGCATTCAATGATTGATTCTTCTGTGTGGCTTGACTGGGGACCAAACCTGAAACCTTGGCATATTTGGACAATGCTATAACCAACATACCTACCAGTCTAGGACAAGTGTTACCTGGTTTTGATTTCCAAAAGACATTATATATTAGCTTAATAATTGTTCAGTGCAGGAATTATGATTGGAGTTATTAGTGATAGTTTGTGAGTATAAATTAAAGAGGAAATTATGGTTTATATTTTTTTCATTTTTTTATTGTTGTTCAGTTACAGTTGTGCCATTTGGTATTGGCATTAATGACTTCTTAACACAAAACTTGACTGTTTTCTAAGAAATTTGAATAGTAAAGATGTAAATTGTTTATTGAAAAGGTCTACAGTTAATAATGTTTTATCTGATCATAAGGAATTCACTTATTTTAACTCCTTAACTTCATTTGCAAATATAATTCTTTCTTGCTTTCTTTTTAAGACATGATTAAAACCTTTGAGTCTTCACAAACTATAAAGTCACATGCATTTAAGTTGTGTAAGTGAACCTTTTTATGATCAAAGATTAGAGCAGTGGGAAAGCTCTTGTAGGTATGTAGCTAAGTGAAATTTAATACCATTAATACTGGAGGACACAGTAGTAAGACATAAAGAATATGTAATGTATTTTTCCTCTTAGGAAGAGAAAAGATAAAAATGAGTTAACTCTAAAAGAATTTTAGAAGTAGGAGGAAATTTGAGGGCTATTGTTTCTACTTTCTCTTTGGAGTGGAAAGCCAGATCTTAAATGAAAAGACTTGAAAATGAAATAAAAATGAAATTTTTGAAATGTAGGAATAGGACCAAAGTTGGCAGTATAAACTATATAGCAAGTTAAGATGGAGGTGCTTTTAGGACTTTACACTGTACTTCTTCTTCTATTGCATATGTATGTCATTTACACTTTCCTAAATCAGTTTTAAAACATAACTTTTTAAGGATGTCATTTGAGATTGAAGTTTTCTAATGCACTACTTTTCTTTTTCATATCCTCTTTTGTAACTTTCCTTTGTTGATATAGCATTTAATTGCCACATGTGAATTTCATGTTATCTAGTCACTATAAGAATATTGAATTAAGAAAAATAAGATTGTGTTTTCTTCTTTCAATCTTCCCTCCACATCACAGCCCTCTTTACTTTCCTAAAATGTCCACCTGACGCAGTATTATGGATGTAGGAGTTAAATATCATAGCATCTTTCTTGAGAAAGATCTTGAAAACACCTTTTGCTTTGATGTGAAGCAAACTAGAACTGACTTACAAGATTTCTGGGCAAAGACAGATATGAGTAAGGGAAATAGAATTATAGTACCTCGTAATACCTGAGAAAAGACACTCAGTAAATCTAAGTTACATAAAACAGCTTAAGATGAATTGGTTTTGTTAGAATTGATAGAATGGCATATTTAAAATGTAAGAGTTGGGAGTTCCGGCCAAGATGGAGGCATAGGCAGTCGCATTGTGCTTCCTCACGCAACCAAAACTAAAGACAACAAAAATTGAGAAACAAGAAACAACCAGAACAGAGAGAAATTAACTGAACAGAAGTCGGGCTCCAGTACATCCAGACCGGTAAGGAGCGGTGGAGTCGGAGGCCTGCGAAGTGGGGTCGAGGGGTCCCGGCGGGAAGAAACGCTGGCTGGCAGGCGTGGGCACGCAGGGCGCAGACGGCAGCGGACAGACCGGTGGCGTACCCTGGGCGCAGGAGGTGACTAGCAGACCCAGTGAGGGGCTCAAGGCAGCTGGCTGTCCGCAGCCACACATTCCCGTGCAAACTAAGTGAAAACAGGTAGCACTGCTGGGTTTCAAAGCTTAAGAGCCCTGTCTGGGAGCTGAGGCCGGGAGACTCTCTCAGCCTCACAGGAGACTTCTCGGGGAAGCCCACAGAGTCCGAGAAAGTGCACAAGCCCACCCGCCGGGGAGCCAGCACAGGAAGGGCCCAATTTGCTTGTGGGAGGCAGTGGAGGGGA